>JADLZK010008164.1:0-59850 GCA_015847255.1 Hyparrhenia diplandra | reverse complement strand
GGGTGCTATCGCAACCATTTGCACCTTGGGCTGCAATAGGATTTTGCCACTAAATTATTTCGCGGCCCTAAGTGTGAAGATCGCCGGTGCATTAAAAGTAAGTGCTATCGCGCAACCACCATATAAACCTTGCAATAAGTGGTAAGCATTGCCACGATATAATTTAGTGTTGCGGAGCATTTTTGCTCGGCGTTAAATATCGTGCGATATGATATTGCAACGCTTTTAGATGCCTCGTGCCAAAGCGTGTCTATATTTCAATTGAAAATGATTATGCATATGTATAGTTGCTTGCGTTGCAAAAGAGCTATACATATAGCAACGACAAAAATAGATGGTTGTAATTAGTAAGGTTTGAGGGACTACGCTTCTGGGAAAACAACTTACAAAAAATATGTCTAACTAGGTTTTGAACCCAAAACCTCATTGTCTAAAATATAAATGCTCACCACTGCACCACATATATGCTTTGAAGTCCCAAGTGTCAAGCATAAATTCCCCATATAAAAAATAATGTACGACCTGCTAGGTACTTGAAACAGGGATTGATCTTAGTACTGTTAGTACGTACATGTGCACAATCGACCTGTAGGCATCGTCGCTTTCTCTTTCCATGATCTCGGCGCAGCCTGCCTTTTCCTCCAGACGCAGGTGTCCTCTGTCACCAGTGCTGCTGGATCGTCATAGTCCTCACTGCTCTGCACGATATTTCGTTCTGGATCGTCATAGTCCTCACCGCTCTGCACGATATTTCATTGTTTTGTAATAGTCACTTTATAAGTTGTGAAAAGATGGTACATATAGCAAACTAAAATTGCATGGTTGCAATACCTACCGGAAGGTTCAACAAAAAATAAAAAGAAAAATTAGCACACATAAGTTTTGACATTGAGACCTCAAGGTTTACGTGCTAGTTACCTACCAGTAGACCATATGCATTGTTTCTAGTTTTGATAGCCATAGAAAACTTATATTAAGTAATCTATACCACCTGTTTAGGTATTACCAGAGAGAGAATCAATCTAATATAATTCTTTTAGCAGCACTTGCAACACCAAATGCCTGAACCTGACGATGACCTGTTTGAGGGAAGACCAAGACCCAGATGACACTTACACGACTGGATGGAGTCCCTCCCTCCATTCATTACTCCCTAGAGAAGATTCCGACGATGATTTTTTTTTAAAAATTTGCTCAAGGAATAGGAGTGCGGAAAATGCTAACTTGTGCATATTTATTTGATATTTTAGCAGAACTGTTTCAGAAAAGAATGAACATGTAATAATTGAAGAGGGATGACGGATGAGTCCCTCTCAACATTTTTGTGTTTCTTTGATCCCATATCCATGCTGTAATAATAGACTTCCAAGAAAATGATGCTCCACTTCCTTTTTTGGTGGGTATTTCTCAATTGTTACAGCAAAGCTATTTTGCATTTTTATACTAACACACTACCTACCAGCAGCAGCGTGCACTATTTTCATTTATTTTTATTACACGAAAAAGGGAACACTGTTCAGGAACCTTCAGTTAAAAAAAAAAAATATAGTTATTACTGAACAAAGCAGCAAAGTAGGCAAAAATTTTAAGTCCACTGACATTTCCAGTCCAGCAGGTAGGCAGCAAAGCTATGTTCATGTAATGATCTTGAGGCTAGCCATGAAAAACAAATATGGATGTCTCAACAAAAGATGCAAGCCGCCGCAGCACACAGCTCATAGGAGATAATATCACACCACGGTAGGTTGTAGCTGGAAAACATATAGCATATGGAAAACACATACCACTGATGATGCAACAATACGCAACCGTCACGAAGTAATTCATATTTTAGTTGCTCTTTGAATATTCAGTACATAAAACACAGCAAGCTACTCTGCTACTGAGTAGCACTGCATCGATTCCATTGATGTTTGCGGTTTACAGAGTCCTAACTCCTAACCAAACAACAACTAAGATTTTGGGGAGTACTTGACACCACTACGAGATTTGTAGACTGCTGATTTCGAATACTTGACACCACTTTGAGATTTGTGGACTACTTGTCTCCACTTCGGGCTCCAGCAAATGAGTAGCGGATGGAAAGGAAGCACCTCTTGAATTCTTTGACTCCAATGGACTCGCAAGCACCTTATGGACTGCGCTTCAGCCTCCAGCCACGAGCATTCACCATCTTCTCCTCACAGCCCTCGGCCTACAGCAGCACCACCATCTTCTGCTCACAAAGTAAATGAACACTAAATGCTAGAAAACCAAAATATTTTTGTTAATGACTCCATACCGTTTAATGTGATCAATTATGAGGAGTCTGGGACCCGGACGGATCTTCAAATCCCACTAGACACCTGCATAAAAGAGCAACCACACACTGATGGAACTACAGAAATGTCCATCTGACAGACTTGATTAGCTCAACAATACTAGGAATTAACTGCATAATGCACAGTAACTGAATATGTAGCAATGTTGCAAAGATCAAATATACTTTATTCAGTATTGTCAAATGCTCACATTCAGTACTGCCTTTCAGTTTCAGTATTGTCACAGAAAATGAAACACTACCAGGGAAAGCTGAAAGTGATCCAAGCTTTTGCATACCTCGACACATGTCAATGCATACTAAAACATCTTAGAGAAAGTAGACTCACAGGCATCAATGTTCTGAAACTTGGGATAAAGCCGTGATGGCAGGAAATCATGGTAGCTGTTTGCTGAGAACTTGTTAAAAGAGAACGGCTTAAGCTTTTGTGCAGTTCTTAAAATGGTATGCTTCTAAAGGGTTCTCTTCCTATAAATAGAAATGAGAAAGTGTTGAAAACTATGGCTTGTCCTGCTCCACAAGATATTCATAAAAGCAGTCATCAAACACGAAATGGCTTAGCCTTGCCTCTATATTAAACATCCACCATGGGCTTGATTTTTTGCGGCAACATTTCATATGCAGGGTCAATTGCCCCAAATGAAACAAATTCACAAGATAACAGATGATTCATCTTTTGTAACTTTCAATGATTGCAGATATTACTTTTTATTAGAATGCAATTGCAGATGATTATTATAGGCCCATTAATTTCAAGCTGCACTCATTAGACTGTGGCAGGAGCAATTGTAATATATTTGTCTAGGTAGTTCTGAGGGTTTGCTAAGAAAAACAGGGAGTCAAATAAACAAAGTTCAGTAGATTACACAACTACATCCATTTGCTAGCTGATTTTGGCGAAATCTTCTAACAGCTGCACACTCCACACTTCCCCCAAAACTGCAAAGCCAATCCACTATAGCCTTAGAATGTTTCCCTGAACTGCACAATTGAAACAAACCACACAATCAGGATCTGCCCAGAAGGGCAAGCAAATAATCCCCAAATTGCAATGGGGACAAGTGGTGGGCACTGGGCACTCACAGAAAGATGACGGAGGGGGGACGAAGCAGGCGGTGGGCGCCATACTGAACCATTGGGCCATGGTTCCATGTAAGCCGCTGCCGCTCAGCTGTAGGATCCGGCCGCTGCCGTCTCGCCGCTGGGATGACCACGGCGCCGGAAGGGCGGCGAGCGAATTGCATGCGGGGGATGAGCTGGGTCGCCGCGCCCTAGTTGTACTATGGCCTCACAGGCTCACACATGAATTGTACCTTAAGGCCAAAGTCCAGACATGCATTTCATCAAGCCTTATACCTAGATTTTTATCAACCATACCAGATCAAGGGGAGGACAGAATTACTAGATTTCACAGGCAAAGTTATAAGGCTATTTTTTTTTTCAATGCTTAGCTGATGAACTAGCTTCAATTCATTTTTTCATGTTCTATATTTGTAATGTCAGAACAGTTTTCCTGCAACCAAACCAAGTTCATCAATTTGTCATCAAAATCACATAGGAATGACAATATAGGATGAATCAGTTTTATGCACAGCTGCCTTTCCTGGAACACTCAGATGTTAGATCCCACTCTAGTATGATGGCTATGGCCTAAATAGTAGGCAGCCGACAATCACATTGCTTAAAAAGATGAAAGTTTCATTCAAACTGTAGCTAAATTCCACCTCGGCTCGAAGCAAATTTCCAGAGAGAGACAGAGCGCTATCAAGATTTTTTCAGAAACGCACCATTCGCAGCCATCTTCTCTAGATTTCAGAAGCTCGCCGTAGCCCCGCCCCGCCGTGCGCCGCCGTAGGCCGTAGTCCCCGCGGCCCCGCCCGCCGTGCGCCGACGCAGCTCGGAGGTCGCCGTGCGCCGCCGCAGCCCCCCGCCGCCGTGCACCGCCTGCCCGCCGTGCGCCGCTGCCCGCCGAGCAGATGCGCCGCCGGCCCGCCTCAGCCCCCGGTCGCCGAGCAGAAGCGCCGCCGCCATGAGCAGACAGATGCGCTGCGATACGAACTCGAGTGAAAGGGTACGATGGAATCGGACACAGAGGGTATTTTCCGATATTGCCCCTGACCAGAGAATGATATCCTGAGAGCACAGAGGGTATTTTTGAAACAAAAAAAACCGCCCCGGTTTGACTGTGAACCGCCCGTTTCACGGTTCCACAAAAAAAAAACAGCCGGTTGGACCGTTTTTCTGGTTCGATTGCATAGGCAATCTTTTAAGTAAACCGGGCGGTGGAGGCCCCGTTGGTCTTTTAGCGGTTCGGCCGACCGGCCCGGGTCGTCCGGTTTGAAAAACTAGGCCGCACGCCGCGGTCGAATGGCTTGCCTACTTGGCCTTTGGCCACCGCGGTGGGGCCGTGTCATGGTAGACCATGCCGACAACGAAACACGCCCCGCTGGTGTTCGAGGCCTCATTCACCATGCCCACCGACAGTTCTCCACCATGTCGCCACATGGGCACCGAGGGAGGTCGCAGACGATTCCACGGAGTGCCAACACACCCCACGCATCGAACAAGTACATGAAGACAAAGCGCCTAGGGGTGATTGTTGGTCGGCCCAACCCCCGAGGAGAGCCAGCAGCCCACCGGTAAGGGAGAGGGTCGTAGCCGCGCCCGATTGCATGGGCAAAGGCAGCGGCTTTTCTCCCCCATTTCCCATATGGGGCGTGTGGGAAGCTCGGGGGAGGTAGAGTGTGTTAGTAGTGTAGTGCAGGTACCCCCGAAAGCCCCCATACCGGACCACGGTAGAAAAGGAAATGTCTCACTTTTCCCCAAATAATTACTAATATTTTTATAGGTTTTATTCCTTATACGATAGGGATTCCTCACACCAGTGAACTATACGATGTTTTCCTCTTTCACAACATTGTCCAAATTGAATCGTGTGCACTACTGAAAAATTTTTATAAACATTTACTTAAAATGGTATATGTTTGACATAGTTATATTTGAAAACCATTCGTGTGTGTGTATGAAAAATAGTTATAAAAGTATATTTACGCAAAACCAAGGCTTAAAATATTTCCATCTCATCAAAAAAAAAAAAAACGCGCGCCTGATTCTCTCCGGCCCCGCCAAAAAAAAGAAAAAGTACTAGAAAGCCTAAATAAATCTACGTTACGCCAAACCATTGCTCAAAAAATTTCCCCTCTCAAAAGATAGCAGCGCGCCGCGCCACCCGCCAAAAAAAAAAAGATCTCCACATATTGTGGATCTTAACCTCCCCGGTACCCTCGTATCCCTCCCAGAACCTCCCCCGTACCTCGTATCCCTCTCAGAAATTTGATCTCAATCTGGACACCACCGACCGTGAGGGTCATGGTGCCGCCTTCGTCCAATACGGCCCCTACGCCGCCTCCTCCAGCCAGGACGTCGCATCCTCTTCAGGGCATCAGCGCCAGCAACGACGCCACCGCCTTGGGGACCCATCAATATGTTGAAGCCACCCTCGAACTAGAGGATGAACATGGGTGCCCTCGTCCATATCCCACCAGGTAGATTATTGGCTTTGACTGCTGTCATATGAAATCTAATTTATTAGATTTCAGGTTGTTAGCACCAGGAAGATTGTTGGGGAGTTAGGCATACAAACGGGTGCATGTTTGTAGGGTTTGACTTCTGATACTTTGATCTGTTGGTAATGTGATTTCATCATGAGCTGGTAGCTTTCTACTCTGTTTCTTTCTTGATATCACCTCACTGTTGTCTACCTGTTCCATATTTTCGAGATTTCATCCTTCTGGACAGACCACCACACACCAAACCATTACTCTGTAATAGCCGAATATGATTGTACCCCCACCAAGAAAGAAAATCACTTTCGTTGTTCTCTGATCAGGGGACATTGGATTTATGTTCTTGAATATTTAGTACAGAAAAAGCAGAGCCATTTGTTGGATTTGCATGTTCATAATTTGTATGGTTAGTTTAAGCCTAAACAGTTTAAGCCTAAACGACTATATCCCTTACGCCTCTTTTAGAGATAATACTTTTTGCAGACTTTCAGGGGTCCCATAATCCTGTCCAGACACTTCCCTTGCCTAATTGATTCGACCATATATCTAGCTAATCAGAACCACCAGTTTGATCTTCATCCTGAAGACCTGAACTTTGTTTTCATGCAACAAAGTGCATGCTCATGCCTTTGTCACAGTCTGATTTGTTTATGTCTTTTATCACAAACTTTTTTCGTGAACTGATTCTCTCAGCGATGATTCACCATCCAATATCATCCTATGGAATACATGGCAGGTACCATCCAATATCAGTCAAGAGGCTACCTTATTCCCAAAAAAAGGAGCCAAAACCAGAGGAAATATTTTTGGTAGATTTTCCTACACCTCTTGGTATTACAAGAAGGTGATTGATCCAGCATTACTGACTATACTTAGTACAGAAAAGCAGAGCCATATGTTGGATTTTTCGAGTTCATAATTTGTGTGGTTAGTTTAAGACTAAACAACTTATGGTTCTGTTATGTATTGGGCATATCCACACACACTACGGAATATAAGTCACAGTTAGCTGTACTTTATAATTTCACATAGGTATGTGCCAGAAGCTAATTCTAGATCCCATTGTAGTTTTACCCACTTGAATCACATATTGTGTATCTCGAGATTTACCTACAACAAGGATATAAAAGGATAAAAGGATAACACTAGGCCATGGACCCATGGTTCAGGCACCTGACTTGCTGATTTCCACAAGCCCCTAAGGACAATGGTTATGGATTTACATATTCCATTCTTTGATACATCAAAGCATTGTCAACCAATGTTAGATCAGGAGAATGGTTATGAAAACACTTCCTTTTTAACATGATTTCAAATCAGATCAGGAGACAATTCTTTTTGCTCAAGTTAAATTGCGCCAAAGGCTAATACTTCCTTTTTTACATGATTATTTCTCAACCACGGTCCTACATTATGCGGTGGCGCCACCGGTGAAATCTGGACTCTTTATGTTCATTGCAAGAGGGACTACCAAAAATGGAGTATGTAATGTTCAATATAGACAAGGCTGATATAAAATATGCAATCTTGACATCATCTATTAAGGACCAGCTTGGGTATGCTGTCCGGATTTTTTGTACTACAAGAAAGCGATGTGGAAGAGATGTAGCTACTCTTCAAGCCATCGAATATGCCAGAGATGCTGACATTATGCTACAAGACAATGAGAGGGAGAAGGAAATCAGATTAGTATTGTCACAGGAGGAAGAGACAACACAACAAGTGAGCATAACACCCCTCAAGCGCCCAAAGCAGCTGGAAGAAGATGAGCATCCTTTTATGGATGATCCCATTGATGCATACAAGCACTGGCTAGAGGAGCTACCAAAAAGGAAAAATCAAATGTATATCATTTATGTTTCCACATATATATTAATATTGTTTATAATCTTAGCTCCTTTATAAACTACACCTTATCTAACATGTTTTTGGTGACTAGCAGACTTGAAGGATGATTTTAGGAAGGAAACAGTCCACACATACAAGGAATATTTAAAGATGAAAGGGGACATTCCAGAAATTAGTAATTATTTTTCTCTTTCAGCCAATTTAATTTATTACTATTTTTTTAGAACTGAAGCTTTTAACTTTGTGTGCAGTGGCATTTGTCGAGCAACGTGACACTGATGGCATCACATTTGAAGACGATGAAAGTAATGGAAGCAATGCAACACCAACCTCAAATAGGCCAAGCCATGCAAGGAAGAAAAGGGAAGAGGGAAATGGTTTGTGATCATTCATATACCTTTCCTATTGGGTTCATATCTTAACTGAGAATTAGAACAACTCAAGTTCTGTTATTGTCTTTTTTGCAAGGAGATGGCTCCAATCAACGCAAGAAAAGAGGTCGTAGGATTCTTAAAGGATTTGCAGTAACAACCAAGAGAGTTAAGGAACACACTCAAAAACTCTCAATCGCATTTGGAAGTCCTGGAGGTCCAATTGGACCGAACACCCGTTCATTTGTTGATGAGGTTGTACTGTCTACAAAGAAATGGGCCCCACTAATTGGAGTAAGCAGTTGGAAGGATATAAAAGAAGATGTCAAAGAACAAATTGCAGAAGAGATACGGGTATGTTGTGTACTATTTTTCCTTCTCGTGTGATGCGTAAAATTAGTTGTGATAAACCATTTTATTTTTCTTGTAAACAGCTTACGTGGAACTTCCTCAACATTGCCACTGAGGATGAACAAAAAGATAAAATATGGCACATTGCCATGACCCAGGACCGGTACAGAGGATGGAGAGCAGCTCTGAGTGCCACATACAAGGATTATAATAATTATGGCACATTGCCCACTTGTTGTCATTCTACAGAAGGTTAGCAGCCAGAACTCTTCGAACCGTCAGAAGCAAAAACCAAGCATGTGATGGGTCCAAAACTTCTCACAGTGTAGCTTGAGATGGTAATCATTAGATATAGTAATCTGGTCCTTTCTATTGTATCATGCAATGCTTGTGTGTTGAATTATATTTTGGCATGCTAGAGAGACAAAGAAACTGGTGAAGAGCCAAGTGATCATGTGCTTTGGAAGGCCACTCACACAAAACACGGCAAATGGTCAAATTCCGCATCATTTGCAGTATATGTGAGTAAATCTTTGGTCATGCCTCTTTATAGCTACTAGTTGTGCCTAACAAATTTTTTTATTTCTTTTAGGAAAATGCAGCCTTGAAAATGTGTGAGATCGAAATGGAACCTGGTAGACAAACACTTGCAGCTGCTGAGGAGAAACTATGATTTTCCAGTCATGCTACAAAGAAACCACACAGACCAAATCATCCAAAGTACATGGGCACGAATACTTGGCTAAGTATCGAACTCGCAGAGATCTTATGAAAGAGAACCTTGAAGTACTTGCACGCGCTGAAGCTGCTGCGAAGGAGAAGAGAATTGCTTATAAGTAGAGCTTGAGAAGCTCAAAGAACAGCTTGCACACGAAGCTGCAGAAAGGGAAAGGGAGAAAGAGGAAAATAGGAGAAAGATGCAAGAGGATCTGGAAAATGCTAAGATAGAAATGAAGCAAGAATTTCTTAATATGCTCGCGACACAAAGAAGGAACAATGAATCAGGTAATATTTCATAATATTTTTTAATCCTCCACCCTTTTCTTATACTTATGATTGTAGTGCTTAATCTTTACCTAAATATTTGTACATATAGAGTACCCTGCAAAACAGTAGCAATGTACAATTTGGACAAGCCACACAAGAGGACAATGAGACTGGAGAACATGCAAATGAAGAGAATGAAGATGCGTTGAAGAGAATGAAGATGCGTTACTGCAGGTAATGATATTATTGCACTATGTTCCAAGTAATCTTGAGGTAATCTGTAGCTAAAACAGATTGACCAATTTAATGTTTTTGTTCTCAGCCGGGAAGCACCGTCACTGTACAAAGAGAAGCAACACCACCTACTACTCGCGCTAGTAGAGCTGCTACTAGTGTATCCAAAAAATCTTTTCAAGGAAAACACTGCAAATGTGGCAGTACCGATGAATAGAACAAGAAATCAATTGAAAAAAGAAGAAGGTAACACCTACAGTATGTTATCAGCTAATTGGAAACAAAGTTGTGCTCATTTTATCATGATTCTTTTTCTGGACAGATGTACACTAACACTACCATGCCATGAGCAATAGATATAATTTAGGTGTAATTCTTTTGTTGTTACAGCCATGCTCTATCTAAGTCTCTTTACATTTCGTGCATGACATAGTGAACTTAATATTTGTCTAATATCCCAATCTCATTCTTTTGTTCAGCAGGTGGACAAGGTTTGAGTGGGTGACTCATAATCAAATGAGGACATAGCTGGTGATAACATGTTGCTGCTAGGAAAACCATGGTGTATAGATTGTAGCAAGTCTTGTAGTGCTGCAGGTTTTAGAAAGTTGTGAAACAATGAGTGAAATATACATTCATTTATGATTTTAGCTATTTAGCTTCTATTTGAACGCTCTGTCAACTTATTGAATCATTGGTTATAATTAATATATAGGAGTACAATCGCTTTTATATGGTTTTGTTATTTTTGTAATGATGATTTCATAAATGATACTTCAAATCCAGCGTTGTAATACCAACTATGCAAATGCAATGAGATACTGCATGTGGCAATATGATATATGGCAACAAACACTCTTGCGTGGCAATACGATGTATGGCAACATGATGAAATTGCGTGGCACATGTTATTATAGCCACACCATGCCAATCGTGGCAACAACATTTGAACTGATGCAACGAATACAATTAGGTGGCAAATGATACAATTGCCACGACACAATGATCGTGGCAATAACATATCATCTCTCGCAACGCATAAACTTGCGTGGCAAATGATACTATTGCAACGCAACGATTGTAGCAATAACCGTATTATCTCTTGCAACGAATAATACGTGGCATATGTTCTATTTGCTACGGCATGGAGGTCGTGGCAATAACACCTTAGGTAACAAAATTCTAGCGCGTGGCAAGTGCTTCTATTGCCACGACCATGAATGTTGCATCAACGCCCTATTGCCATGCTTTTGGCAACGGGCAACTATGGTTGCAAGAAAACCACAACACTTGCAACGCCAAATTGCCAATGGTTGCAATACCTTAATGCAACGCGACTTAATGCAACCACTGGCAACGAACGCGATTTGGTAGCAACATCTATCTTTTGCAACCAAATTGGGCCTATTGCAACGTTTTTTTGTCGTTGCGTAAGGGTTAGAAATTAGTATCCTAGACCTGTACCACCTGCGTCGCAAAACACATCAAAAGGTTTCTCTATATCTGGTTGTGCAAGCACTGGAGCAGTTGTTAACAACTCTCGTAGTGTACGAAAAGCTGTCTCACACTCTTGTGTCCACACAAACTTCTCATCCTTTTGCAATAATCTTGTCATAGGTTTGGTGATCTTAGAAAAGTCAGGTATGAATCGACGATCATACCCGACTAAACCAAGAAAACTCCGAATCTCTGTAACAGAGGTTGGCGCCTTCCAATCCATGACTTCTTGAACTTTACTTGGATCAACTGAAATTCCATCTTCTGAGAACACATGTCCAAGAAATTGCACCTTCTTTAACCAAAACTCACGTTTGCTAAACTTAGCATATAGTTTGTGCTCTCTGAGCCTGGCTAACACGATTCTGAGATGCGCTGCATGGTCTTCTTCATTATCTGAATATACCAAAATGTCATCGATAAATACGACCACGAATTTGTCTAACTCGGGCATGAATACCGAATTCATTAGGCACATAAAATGAGCGGGAGCATTTGTCAAGCCGAAGGACATGACAAGATACTCATACAACCCATATCTGGTTGAGAAAGCGGTCTTTGGGATATCTTGTGGTCTAATCTTGATTTGATGATAGCCTGAACGAAGATCAATCTTGGAGAAAACTTTAGCTTTGGACAACTGATCAAAGAGAATGTCAATGTGTGGCAAAGGATACTTGTTCTTGATTGTCACCGCATTAAGTGGTCGGTAATCCACACACATTCTCAAAGATTGGTCCATCTTCCTCACAAAGAGAGCAGGACATCCCCATGGTGATGAACTTGGTCTGATCAAACCCTTGTCTAGCAACTCTTGAATCTGAACTTTCAACTCAGCCAATTCATGGGGCGGCATCCTATAGGGTCTTTTGGAGATTGGTGCTGTTCCCAGTAGAAGCTCTATGGCAAACTCTACATCTCTATCTGGTGGTAAACCTGGGAAGTCTTCCGGAAAGAGATCGGGAAACTCACATACCACGGGTATATCTGAGATTCGAGTGACTTGTAGAGCAGCGGAGACACGATTCAGATTAGGTGTTTGGGGAAGAATTATCTGATGTTCCTTTCCATCACAGGGATCTTTCAAAAGAATTACCCTATTCAGGGTGTCTATAATTACTCCCCATGTCTTCATCCAATTCATTCCCAGAATGACATCCAAACTCAGTCCGGGCAACACTATTAGGGAGGTCACCATCTCTAAATCTCCAACTTTAATCTGTACATTTCTGGCAACCTTCCGGGTAAGTTGGTCAGCTCCTGCTGAGCTGATACGATAACCATAACCCAAATCAGATATATTCTCATTATATTCTTGGGCAAAAGCTTGGCTCATAAAAGAATGAGACGATCCAGAGTCAAACAATACAACCGCCTTGTGATTGTTGACTAGGCAAATACTAGCAGTTACTGTGTCTCCTTCTGGACTCTCTTCAGCATTGGTGGAGTTAACTTATCCAATCTTCTACCTTATCCAATCTTCTACCTGTAGGGTTGGTTACTCTTGGGTTGTGGGCAAAACCTAGAAAATGTCCTTGCATCCCACAATTATAGCACTTGTTGCGGGTAGAAGCACTATATCCAACAAGATCTGTCCTTGCTCCTAGAGCAGGTGTAATATGAGCCTTCCTATAGCGAGAATTCTCACACTGCGACTCCTCTTGCAAAGGGTGCACCCGGTTGGTGGTAGCTTGGATAATCAATGAGTAGAACCTTGTTCTCGACTCGAGCTAGCCTCAATTGGTCTCTTCTTGCTCTTGATAGCAAAGATATGCGTTGTTGCTCTCCTCCTGCAACAAGCAGTCACTGATGAACTCATTGAAGCTCTTTTCTCGAATGGGGCTCCAATAGTCTTCTGCATCTTGGGATTCAGCCCTCTTCTGAAACTTGCTATTTTCTTCTCTTTCAAGATCCACCATATCCGTGCATATCGGGACAAACGATTGAAATCTTCAAGGTATTCTCGTTACCCTTTGATTGCATGATAGGTAAAGGGGTTAGGCCTCCTTTGAAAACACGCACCGAAAGTTCGTCCGCCCATTTGGCTCGACACCTCCGCCGAGGGCACCGGCCGCGGCCGGTTCATCGAACCCACGCCCTCGCACCGGCCGCGACCGCATTATTGCTGCTCCAAAAGCTCCATATAGTGCTATGGGCGCTTTCTCGCAGCCTCTCGCCTCTTCCTTCTCCCATACTACACCTACTAGTAGTACTCTTCTCACCTCTCCCGTCTCCTCCGTCCCTAACTTTTCAAACTCATCTCAACCAAACAAGAGTAGAGAGCGGCCCGACAGGGGTCTCGCCGCTCGCCTTCGCTCCCATCCGCCTTCACCTTCGCTCTCCATCTCCCGGGCAGGTGCACCTCTTTATCACATCCATGCAGCTAGATATGTTTTTTCATGTAGTTTTTGAAACAAAGAAATACGTAAGTTTTTTTTTTTGGTGGTTGCAGATCCGATCGAGTCCCGGCCGCTCGTGATCTCGACTTCATGTGGTCTCTCAAGTCCCGCCGCTCTAATCTCTAGTGTTTTAGCTAGTGTTGGGTTAGGAAGCAGCCGAAGAAAATGTCGCAAAAGAAGCACGCCTTCTTGGGTAAACACCGCTGAGATCTCTAAAATGCATTTCCTTTTTGAAGTTTTTTAGTGGCTAAAAGGGTTTTGTTTTGTCTTTATATTTTTATGATTCATGCTAGCCACAAAGACCTATGCGGAGATTATAAAAGGATGGGAGGAGGTCGAAGAAAATGTGGCAAGAAAAGCACATTTTCTTTGTATTATCTTTCCAATCCTCCTTGTACCAAGTGTCCTCCGAATGGATGTCTCCCTCCGAGGCACTTCTCTCTGCCGCAGCGCAGTGACATGAATAGAAGCAAAGAGTGGTTAGATAGGTCTCGAGCCTTAATCATGCGCATGGCTAGAGCTTAGGACCTGCCCGAGATTATAATCCCGCCAAGGGCCGCAAGCGCCTCGACGGTGCCGTTGTCTCTACTGAAGTCCGGGACAGAGGAGGGCGCCTTCTAAATAGATGCTCCCTACTGAATCAGATCGAACCCGTATTGCTAGTTTGTGCATTGTGGCTCAACAAACGAATTCAAATTTTGATTTGTTCCGTAAAGAGGCAAATTTTGGCCTTGTTTAAACAAATTTGGCATCGAACACTCACCTCATTCTCTCTCTCTCTCTCGATCGAACAGCATGAGTGTTCAGGCATGTCATCATAATTACGATTCTACGCACTGCGGCGGGTGTAGATGACACCGCGAGGATGGACGGAACAACGAAGTTTTTATACTATTTCCCAAAAAAGTTTTGACCAAAACCTTTTCCAACAATACTACGGTGACTCGCGCGGCCGGCAGAGGCGAGAGCCTACCGGCCGCGGAACGTGAACGCTTCCGTTCCTTGTCACGTAAGCCGCCGACACTAATTATAGACTCGAGAGAGAAAATGTCCACCGGCGGGCCCCACAATTTAAAATACCAAAAAAATGTTTTAACTAAGAAACCAAAAATCTAAATTAAATTCGACATACACCATTAAATTTGTCAATTAATTCTTCAAAACAAGATATCACATGGATATAGTATTTAGATAAAATTACAAGTGGGCCCACACGATGGTAGTTGGGATAGAGTAGGACAAAGTTTTTTCAAAACAAATTCCTAATTCCCCATATTCCTATTACTCCAAACAATGTTTGAAATTTCAAAATACTAGCACACAAGTTACGCCCTTTTACATTAACCGTGGGACCATGGTGTCTCGCATCGAACACTCTACCGCTGCCACCTCTAATCCTTTATAGTGCTACTATGGGCGCAGTTTTCTCTCGCAGTCTCTCGCCTCTTCCTTCTCCCATACTACACCTCTTCTCATACTGTACCAATTAGTAGTACTCTTCTCACCTCTTCTCCGTCCTGACTTTCCAAACTCATCTCAAGCAAACAAGAGTAGAGAGCGGTTCGACACAGGGGACTACCTCGCCGCCGCCGTCTCCATCCCGGGTAGGTGCACCTCTTTATCACATCCATGCAGCTAGATATGGTTTTTCATGTGGTTCTAGAAACAAAGAAATACGTAAGTTTTTTTTTTTTCCTTTTTGGTGGTTGTAGATCCGGGGTCCGTCAAGAAGTACATCTTCTTTTCTTTTTGGTGGTTGCAGACTGGGTCCGTCGCGAAGCACATCTTCTTGGGTAAGCACCAAAATCTAGATTGTAAAGTGCATTATCCTTCCTTTCTTGAAGTGTTTTCTGAATGGATCTAAAAAGTTTTTGTGTTTGTCTTACATATCTGTGTCATGCTACCTTCTACAACCACAGAGATCTACGCGGGAGATTATTAAAGGATGAGGAGGTGCGACTCGACAAGAAAAAGTGAGCATATTGTTCTCCTCCGATCCACACCACAACCTGTAGTAGAGACTCAAAACTCAAGTTTGCTTGTTTCTTGAGTTTGACTTTGACGAGTGGGGCTCACGGCCGTAGGACTATAATCTCCCCGTGTAGGTCTCAAGCCCTAGTCATGGGCATGGCTAGCGCTTAAGACCTCGCGCTGAGATTATAATCCGACCGCAATCTCCGAGGGTGTTGTCGCCCCTACTGAAGTCCGACCCGAGGGACGCCCATATATGTCTTTGTAGCTTAGGTCTTGCTTCCTCTCTTTGACAATATTTGCTTGCTCTTTGCTTCATCTTGTTTCAAATTTTGTTATGTCTCACGTAATACTATTAAATCACCAAAATCAGCGCTAGCAAAATAACCTCGTTATCCGTAATGTTGTTATATTATCAAAAAATGTTCAAATTTGGAATGCTCGCTCTCCAAGAATCAGATCGAACCTCGTATTGCTAGTTTGTGCATTGTGGCTCAACAAACGAATTCAAATTTTTGATTTGTTCCAGAAAGAGGCAAATTTTGGCCTTGTGTTGAAACACTCACCTCATTCTCTCTCGATCGATCGAATGTGCATGTGAAATGAATATGTGACCCGTGATGTACAAGACACCTATCGTACATAGGTGTTCCTAAGCAGTATGTCATGATTACGATTCTACGCACTGCGCCGGAAAAAACGAGTCTCAGAGGGATGGTGCGATGACACTGCGAGGATGGACGGAACGACGAGTTTTTTATACTACTACTGTAGTTTTTCCCAAAAAAGTTTTGACCAAAACATTTTCCAACAATACTACGGGGACTCGCGCGGCCGGCAGAGGCAGAGCCGGCCGGCCGTGGCAACGTGAACGCTTCTGGTTCCTTGTCGCAGAAGCGTTATAGACGAGAGAGAGAGAGAGAAAATAGCCACCGGCGGGCCCCACAATTTCAAATACCTAAAAAATGTTTTAACTGAAAAACCAAAAATCTAAATTAAATTCCTATTACACCATTAAATTTGTTTCAATTAATTCTTCAAAACAAGATATCACATGGATATATTTAGATAAAATTACAAGTGGGCCCACACGATGGTAGTTGGGATAGAGCGGACAAACTTTTTTCAGGGCCAAATTCCTAATTCTCCCATAGTCCTATTACTACTCCAAACAATGTTTGAAAATTTCGAAATAGACACAAATTACATTACGCCCCTTTTACATTAACCGTGGGACCATGGTGTTCCGATCCAACACTCTACAGCTTGCCACCTCGGGTTCCTTATAGTGCTATGGGCGCTTTTCTCTCACAAATTCTCGTCTCTTCCTTCTCCCATACTACACCTCTTCTCATACTGTACTAGTAGTACTCTTCTCACCTCTTCTCCATCACAGGGGACTCCCTCGCCTTCGCCTTCATCTCCATCCTGGGCAGGTGCACCTCTTTATCACATCCATGCAGCTAGATATGGTTTTTCATGTGGTTCTAGAAACAGCAAATATAGAAGTTTTTTTTTTTTTGGTGGTTGCAGATTTGGGGTCCATCGCGAAGCACATCTTCTTTTTCTTTTTGGTGGTTGCAGACTGGGTCCGTCATGAAGCATATCTTCTTGGGTAAGCACCGAAATCTAGATTGTAAAGTGCATTATCCTTCCTTTTTTTGAATGGCTCTAAAAAGGTTTGCTATCTAGCTTGTACAACACTGCTCAATAATTTTGTCGTCTTAAATACCTTTTTCTGATGATTGATCCTAGGTACAAACCCAAAGACCCACGCAGGAGATTATAAAAGTGCTAGCCATTCCATTAATATCCACCTGGTGTATGTGCTAGCCATTCCTTAATATACAAGTCATCCTGCACTTGTCCTTGGTGTTTGCAAACTCGATTCAAACACTGCCGACATGGTGTGTGCAATGTCACTTTCATGCGGCGCTGCCTTGGCCGCGCCCCTACTCATCCATGCCGCCGAGTAAGTAGCAAGAGTCGTAGTTGGTACTCATTATCCCTATTAACATCGGGCGAAACATCAACGAGAGGGGGCTCGTGGACCGCCGCCCGTGAAGTTTCAAATTGGACCTGGGGTGTTTTGGGTGGAGGCCGAAAAAAATGTCGCAAGAGAAGCACATCTTCTTGGGTGAGCACCAAATCTAGATTGTAAAGTGCATTATCCTTCCTTTTTTGAAGGTTTTTTTTGAATGGCTCTAAAAAGGTTTTGTTTTTGTCTTGCATATCTCGTGTCTCATGCTATAGCTTGTACAAAGATTGCTCAATAATTTTGTTGTCTTAAATACTTTTTTCCGATTGATCCTAGGTATAAACCCAAAGACCCACGCGAGATTATAAAAGGATGGGAGGTGTGAAAAGCACATCCCGGTTGGTGTGCTCCCTGCTCGAGATTGGCAACCACAACGGCGCGCTTCCTTTTGATATTTGCAACCACCTCCGCTTTTTGCCATCCGCAGCCTCCTACCGGGCTCTCGGCCTGCTTTTGCCTTTTTGGGCTTATCATTTAGTAGGGCTACCGCTTGAGTTGCACAACTTCGTCCCTCATGTTGCGCCTTGGCCGCCGCAATTGCCTCGCTTTGATGCGCAATGTCGCCTTCATGCCGGGCCTTAGCCGCGCCCTCCTACTCATCTACGCCGCTGGAGTAATTTGAAGATAATAAATCTTATGCTCTAGGCCCAAGGTGTGGTGCGCCCAAGTGAATAGTAGCGTATATGCATCCCATGATATGAGTATTGTTGATCTTTATGAGCATCCATTGTGTGTGACCAAGCATATTACGACCTATGTTGCTTGTAAACTCGTGTCATATATTGTACATTGTGGAGAGTTTACAATGGATGGAAATTCTACCATGTGTCAAATTTGATTGTGTGAACGCCTAGCTTGTCATATTTTTCTTTTGTCATATTTTAAAAATTGAGATGCCGACTTCATAAGACTAATGACGTAACTTATTTGTTTACTCAGGCACTCGCCGCACGGTTGATAGTGCAATTTTATGGTTTATTGAAACTTTGTTGTCAAGATGTACCGCTTGTGGTTTGAAACTCGATTTCTTTGTGTACACATCCGCTGTGATTACTTTGGTTGTGTGAAGGCTAGTGTTGTCAATGCATTCTCAAGCGGTCCGATTGAGCTTTATCATGGCAATGAAGCAAGACCGGAATGGAAGGGTCATTCGTAAGGTTTTTTTTTGGTGATCGATCTTATGCCGCCTTGACTTACTTTTGGTGATGATGTACTATCTAGCTAAGCTAGTATTAAAACTATGTGATGATCGATGCAAACTCGATAATCGCTTGCTCAATTTGATAAAATATATGATGCTAGTAGCTTGCTCGCACAAATTGTTGACCACACATACATATGCTTCGCACTTCGCCGGATACAAAGCGATCGTAAAATACGATATATTATTATATTGAACTTGTTGCCCGTGGGACCATCTTGTCTCGTGGTTCCGCATCCCAACTCGACTCCGCCTCGCGTGGGGAGTGGATCTAACAATACCTACGGCCTGTTGAACAAATTCAGGTGCCTCGGGCCAACTTGGGTCCGTGGAATTTAGCCCGAGGCTCAAGGCTGCTAAGAATCGACGACCTTAGCGGTCCGATCAAATCGGACGGCCACGGTTCGGGCGATGTTGCAAAAATATCGCCGCCACCGCCGTTTCTACCGTAGAAACCTAGTACCGTACTACTTTAGCCGCCAAGAAAGAAACACGCACGCTTCCGCAAATAGATAGATCCAAAGATGAAGAAACCTAGGTTCGCCGAAATGGCGAGTCATCCGCCGCATCCATCAAAACCAGCCTTCAAACCCTCGCCCGCTAGCTCCGATCTTATCAAAGAACCTCCCGTAAGCCATTCTCACCACCATCATCTCCCTCCTACCAATCGACAAATGCGCCCAGACGCAAGTATTATCTACCCGATGGCGCCCCCTATGGCGAACTCTCCGCTCAACCTCTCGTGACGGCGACATCAAGCTCATCAAGCCGCGCAAGCGCCAAAATATATTTGACGCCGCACGGATCGTATATCGGATCATCTCCAATCATTCGGGTCCTTTCCGCCGGCCGTCCCCCTTGGTTGGCAAAGAATAGACGACATCTATCCGATGTACAGTGTCCGCTTCAATCCCTAAATCTGATAGCCTTGAGCACATCTCGAGCTTTGGAACGCATTCACATATATGGTGCCGAGCCGCCGCCCAATTTCGTTATCCTTCTCCCTTTGCGCTCACCATCGCGGATGATAGACCGACCTAGACTACACCATGAGTTCGCCAAGTTTCCCCGGTGCTGATTTAGATAGTTTACATTTCGCCAATATGAAAGAGCTTACCATCCAAATAAGCATGGCTATCGGGGACAAAATGCTCCATACGCTTCTCTCCAAATGCCCTATACTACGTAGTTTGGTACCGGGCCCGTAAATGTCGGACTTTCTTGCATCCACATAACTAATTGTACACTTAGGTCGCTTTGGTCTTTTTTCGACGAAGATTTATCCGAAGTCCGAGCAAATTCGAGAGAAGTGGTGATTGAGGATGCTCCTCTTTTAGAAAAGCTATTCATTGAACGCCACCATTACTCGCCCCATTCTAATATTGAGCCCCGCCTCGGCTGAACGCTCGCATCCAAATGGCTCCAAAGCTTCGCTTGGGGCCCTCGACCCGCCCTACGACATTCGAGTTTGGTATTTGTAAGGTGTGTAGTTTGTAAGTTCACCATGCCGCTATTTGATTTACTTTATTATTTATACATTATGTCAAGATACGTATAGCCAAAGTTTTGTTTTGCGATGTCTATACCTCCGCATTCCCATATCTAATGGGAACTATTAAAGTTTTGGTTGTGTGCATGCCATCTCCTCGACATTAAGGATGTTGTTAGTCTTCAAAATGTTTCCCCGCCTACAAAAGCTCTATGTGAAGGTAACTAACATTTGGATAAAAATTTATATGTACCTTACCGTGGGACACGATATTTCGGACAGAATCGACTAACCTAATCCGCCTCCCGACGACGTGTTGAAGGAAGATTACGCCCGGGTTCCCCATGACGGTCTCGAACGGACTCCTCGACCGCGAGGGCCCGACGATGCGCCGAGCTCGCCCGTGGAGATAGCTTTTCGCCGAACGAGCTCCCCGAGGACGCTGGAACCCGTGAGCCGACCGCGCCACGAGCTCATTCCTCGCCGAACGAGCTCCCCGGGCGCTAGACCCAAGAACGATCGTGAATCCGGGCGTGATGATTAGGACGCAGGGTCGCAGCCTACGAGGCCGGGCGCCGCAACCTACTATCTCGATCTCGCCGCCATGCGAGATCGCCGACGGCACGCGCGGCATAGGACTGCCGATCACGCCGGTGATGCCAAATGCAAGAGACAAACACTACACGACAAGAATGACCTCAAGAAGCGAGATCGAAAGCCTCCGTCGAGCCTCCCGGCCACACGCTTCCCGCGACACCAAGCACGAGCATTTAAGGCATGGCGGCGCTCCACGACCCCGACCGGGCGACGTACGGGCGCTGCGGCCGACGGACACGCGGGCGCAGGAGTACGGCGGGCGGCGGTACGAGCTCGCCGCCTCCTCCCACACCGACCAACGAGCCCCGAGCTCATCGCCCGCACGAGATACGATCGGATACGGAGCCGCCCTATTCTACCCTATGACGACCGGGCCGGCGTGTCGCGGGATAGGGCGGCGATCGCAGAGCACGCCGGACAGCCCGGCGTGGTGTCCGACACAATGGGGATTTCTTCTCCTTTACCCTCCCCTTGTACTTCTTCCATGTAACAGCCCTCAGCCCTGGCGCCCGTGAGCTCCCCCTTGAGACTATAAAAGGGAGGGCTCCTACCACCGGAAGGACAAGCTCTCTCGCACACGTAAAGCACACACCGAACCACCCGATTTCACACATAGCACGTAGACTTGGGAGCTCATCTCCCTCTCTTGCCCACTTGTATTCACCCCGATACGAGCAGCTTGAGCTCGATAGTGCCACACACCGGACTAGGGTGCTCGATTGCCCCGAACCAAAGATAAATCCTTGTGTCATTATTCTTGAGCTAGGCCATGGTTGCACACATTAGTCAAGATCACCGTGGACCGTGGTATACCACCACCTACAATTGGCACGCTAGGTAGGGGCAGCGCTAGTGTGACGCTCACCACTTCGATGGCTCCTTCACCGCCTCTCTCCGCCCGGCGCACCGATGCGCTTCGAACCCTAGACTTCGCATTCAGCCCGAGGGCTCGCTGCCGGAGCCACATTCCCTCGGCGGTGCAGATGAGATGACGCCGCCTCGCCCGCAACGCCGCCGACGCCGCGGCCTGGTCCGCCCCCGCCGGATCCGACTTCCGTCCGCCGAGCCCCATATGAGCGGCGGCCGACCACTTCTTCGCCGCCATTACGGACCTGGCTCCGCACATCCCGCCCGAGCCGACTCAGAGCTCTTCGCGACGCCACCTCTCCATCGCCAACGTCATCTTGCAAGACGCCGGCAGGGGCCGCCTCCCCGACGAGTTCCTCGCGGCCTACGACGAGATGTACCCCGCAGGGACAGCTCTTCCCGCCCATGGCACGCCACGCCGAGCCGGAGTGACCGGGTCTCGAGACCGCGCCGCAGCTTGAGCCTCGCAGGTTGACCCCACACGCGAGTGCTACATGTGCCGACATCGGACGGCGCCGGCGCAGCCTTACCACGCCGAGGACGAGTCCTCTCAAGACACCCTAGCCCATTCGGGACGAGGTCGACGGGTCGATAGGCGGTGCCCCGCCCAAGTGGGTGCACGAGCGCCTCGACGAGCTCGAGGAAGCCGAGCACGAGATAGCTCAGGAGCGCGATGCCCTCCTCGAGGAGGTAGGAGGACGGCGGCGAGTCCGAGCCCGAGGATGGGAGGCGTGACGCCGCACGACGAGGCCGACGACCCTCCCGCCCCGCCTCGGCCGAACCACGCAGAACCTCGCTACCGCCACCGAAGCCCACGAGCCCCCAAGCCCGAGGCGCCAGAGGCCGAGACTCCACTCAAAGAATCGCGCTCCCTCATCGAGGGCCGCTGAGCAAAGAAATGGAGAGTTCGAGTCACATCGGGCGCTCCGCGAGGAGCATGAGGCCTCCTCCAACCTAAGGCCGAATCAAGAGAGTCGCCGCTGGTCCACGCGCGCCGCCGAGCAGGGAGAGAACCGCGACGCCAAGCAAGACACCCTCGACGCCCGACGACGAGCGGAGGCGCGGAGGAGGCGCCCGATGTTGAGTGCCGCGAACGCCACGACGACGACGCGACGACGACGACCCCCGCGCGATCCTACACAAGAAGAGGAGGGGGTGGCCGCGACGACAGCCGTGAGGACCACGCCCGTAGCCCCACTTCTGGAGGTCGTCAGCGGAGAGCGCGCCCCCCAGCGCGACGCCCGAGCTCGAGGTGGAGCTCTGGGCCGCAGCCCCTCGCCGGACAGACGCCCGGTGTTTGGCTCCCGAGTCCACGACGCACCATTCCCACGCTTCCGAGCCCCGACCTCCGTCCCGTATACAACTGGGAGACGGACCCCCGTTGTCCGTTCGAGGACTACCGCCCTCGTGCCAGCGGGAGGAGCCGACGACGAGCTCTTCATCATCCGCAACCTCCCCCGTACCGCCGCCGACACAAACCGATCTTGGCTCGAGCACTTACCCGTAGGGATGATCGACACCGAGGGGATCTCCGCGACGCCTCGCCGGCAAGAATCCCAGGACCCACTCACGCCCGAAAGCAACACTTGGGACCTCCACACCTACAAGCAGCGAGGAACGAGAGCCCGCGACTACATCCGGGCGCTTCCCAAGCTCGCGAACGAGCTCACCGACGCCACCGATGCGGAGATCATCACCGCCTTCACCTTCTAACGACGACCGCGAAACGCCATCCGTGAGCTCGGCACCTGCTGACGGTCATTATGGCATATTTTTCGACCACCAAAGTGCACAAAATATCAAACATTACATGCTATATCATAAACAAATATTATTTATATAACGAAGTTCCACGAGTTTTGGTGTCTCCAAATATTTTGCAGGAATTTTCAATTTATCATCAAAATAAAGTATCTCGAGCTGGAAAACGGAGCACACCATTACGGCGGGGCTCGTCGCTACTGATCAAAATGGACATATCACTTGATATATTCGACCCTGAATAAAAAGATATTGGAGAAATAAGAAATCAACTTATTTAGATGGGACCCACGCATACGCACCATGCAGATGGGCCCCACCGCCCCATGCAGCCCATCCGTAGGTGCCACGTGGCGCAAAGACAGCCAGCAGCAAAGCCGCCACCGATGACAACGCGGCATGCCGGCCGACGGGTGGGCCCGCCTCGCCGGCGCCGCCGCTTCCTCCAGGACGAAGCGCGCACGCCGCACTCCCGACCAAACTGACCGACCCCGCCTTGCCACGCGGGCAAAGACAGAGAGGCGACGGAGGTGGTGCGCAAAGATCTCACGCGGCGGGCGCCCGCGGAGCGCTGCTGACCGCCCGGGACACGTGGCGGCCCCCGGTTTGCTCCCCCCGCGGTTGCTGGTCCAAATGATTAGGACCGCGCGAATCGGACGGCGATCCGCCCAGCGCCGATTCTTTTCGTAAATAGCATACAACAAGACGGCGACCGGTTTGGCTCCGGCTTCACCGCCTTAGAGGCCTGTTCTGCCCAGCCGGCGCAGCTAGTTAGAACTTCCTTGCCGACCTAGTAGGGTCGGTTTGCATGCCTAGGAGGCGGCAGAATTGTTTCCCTTGTATTGCCTTTGCCTCCCCCTCTC
Organism: Hyparrhenia diplandra; assembly: GCA_015847255.1. Classification (NCBI taxonomy): domain Eukaryota; kingdom Viridiplantae; phylum Streptophyta; class Magnoliopsida; order Poales; family Poaceae; genus Hyparrhenia; species Hyparrhenia diplandra. The sequence goes on along the minus strand of JADLZK010008164.1, from coordinate 35,490 downwards.
TCCTATATAAAGAGGCTATCTCCTCTCATGTAACACACATTCTACATAAAAGCTTCTCATTTCTACATCCAATACCTTGTAGTGGTGTCCCTCTAGGTGTTCTCCACCTAGTTGTATACTTTAGAAAAGAGGAAGAGAGAGGAGGGAAGAGCGGAGGCGAAGCCGGCTTGTCGGGTTCTCCTTCAATTTGTACCTCTACGGAGTCGACTCCTTCGTGAGTAATATCCGCCTTCTTTGCAATTCCCTAGTAATCTATTTGACTAAAGTTTAGTGCTCACTTACTTGCTTGCGGGATCTCCATTCGACCGAAGGTTCTAGTTTTTACGTGAGACTAGTTTTGTAATCGTTAGTGTAGACGTGGTGTCTAGACTATCGGTTACCTGAGATTACGTCCAACCCCACGGATAGTTGTGGTAGCCCCGGGGGTGACAGCTCCGACCAGGCCTTTGTATTCCACCACGTTCGGGTTGGTGTTCTCGTAGAGCTTTGGTCGCTCGACCCCGACATTACCGCTTTCCCGCTTTTTGAGAATCGGAAAGGAACAAATGCCCGAAGTAAGCAAGTGTAGTAAGCCGAGACTTTAGTTATCTAGTGACCTTGGGCTAAGCTTAGAAAACCCTCTCGTCCTACCAAAAACATTATCACTATTCTTACCTTGGGCTTACCTTTTTCCATCTCTAGTACACTTTCATTCCCTGTGGAAAATACGATACCCTGAATACTTCCGGGTGAAAGCTACAACGGTATCCGTGCGCTTGCAGATTTATCTGTGTGCGTAAGAAATACCAACAGCACCCGCAAGCCCAAGACGGTGAAGGACCTCCTCGACCTCGCCACAAACCACGCTGGGGGCGAGGAGGCCATCTCCGCAGTCCTCCACGGCACCACCGGCAAGGGCAAGGAGAAGGCCGCCGATGAAGCCGGCGAGGGGTCAAGCTCGCGCCCAAAAAGAAGAACAAGAACAAGCGCCTATCGCGGGGCGAGGGACGACTTCGCCGCGGCCGCCGAAGAGGAAGCCGGGCGCCAAGGCCGCAAAGCCCGGCGCCCTAAGGACTTCTTCGAAAAGAAGCTCGAGCTCCCCTGCCCCAACCACGAAGGTCCGGTCAAGCACAAGCTCAAAGACTGTCGACTCCTGCGAAAGTTCGTGGCGGGCGCAGGGGAAGGAGAGGGCGCAGGAGACGAGCACCGCGAGGGCGAGTTCGACGACCAAGCGGGCGACAAGGACGTCTTCTTTGAGGACGGCGCCGCCAATGTCGCTTCGCGCCCACCGGTGTACGAGTCCAAGCGCCGCCAGAAGCTCCTGCAGCGCGAGGTCCTCTTCACCGAGCCGGTTGCGCCCTCCTACCTCAAGTGGTCCGAAGCCCCGATCACCTTTGACAAGAAGGACCACCCTGTACACGTTCCTCATCCAGGACGCTTCCCTCTCGTCGTCGACCCCATAGTCGGCACCAAGCGGCTCGGCAAAGGTGCTCATGGACGGCGGCGCCGCCTCAACCTCCCTCTACGCCGACACCATGGAGGCTCTCGGCATCACGCGAGCTCGACCCGACCCTCCTCAAGGACACATCTTATAGTATATCTTTTATAGCTCAATTAAAACTGAAATAAGGATATAAATAAATATTTATGTAAAACTAGGGGCTTTACTAACAATTTCCACGACTTTTTGGTGAATTATATATTTTTCAGGATTCATAGGCAAAAGCCCAAAGTTTGCACCCCATACGATGAAAGGACGTGACCGTGAAGCAACCCAACTTGAAACCCACGTAAGAAGACCCTAGAAGACCTGTAAGCCGCCAGACTGTGGCCGGGCCCACCCGCCGTGACAAAGCGGCGCCCACTTGAGCCCCCGCGGCGCCGCCCGTGGGGGCCCCCCCGTCGCCCTCCCCTCGCTCAAGGTCGGTTCATAACCGCCATTGAGGATCAATCTCATCCATCCATCAAGGTCGGTTTCATCCAAGGGCTACGGCATCGCCCCCGCCTATATAAGCATGCCCCCGCCCCTCGCCAGTGGCAATGATGGTTCATTAGTTCATTACCCCATCACCAAACCGACAATCACGCCCTATGCCCTAGCTTCTAATTAGAAGAGCTCTAGATCTAGTTGAGAGAGAAGATTAGTAAGTTGAGAGACTAGTTCATAGCTCCCTTTGAGAGTAGCTAAATCTAGTCTTGTTCGAAAGATAGATATTGAGTGGAAGGAGAAGTAAAGGGGAAAGTCTCCGACCGCTTTTGTCTCCTCTTCGCTAGGCCTCCGACCAAGCCTCCTTTGGAGCTTGATCCTAAGACAACTACGATGGATCGACTTTCTTATTTGAGTAAGTTTACTTGTTTATATTATTCTTGTGGTTTGCGACTCTTTTAGAGTACTTCGATTCTTGTCGCTTTTGAATTGGAGTTGCTACCCCTAGTGTGAGCGTGGTGCTTAGACTAGATAGCCCGTAGATACACCCTACCTTCCTGAATCGTGGTAACTAACGTAGGTGACTTATAGCTATGTTAATTTTTTGTAGTCCACATCCCGTTGGATAGGCCTCTGTAGAAACCTATTTGCTAGAGTTTGCACTCTTTGCTAGTGTCTTTCTCCTTGAATAAAGTTCCCATAAGATATATTCACAAGCCTTACAAGGATATCAATTAGACAACCATAGCCGCCTTCTTAAAAGATTTATCAACTTCCTTCCTTGTCGAGATTCTTCCGCCTTAGTTATATCTTCACTATTCGTAAACCTTTCTCCTTGTGGATACGATATTTGAAACCCATCTCCCGGTGAAGTGCTCACCCAAGATCCGTGCGCTTTGGGATTATACAAATCATAAATATTTCGTGGCCTTAACTTTTACCAACAAGCATTTCTCGCGCCGCTGTCGGGAGAACGGTTGTTTAAGAAAACGTGAGTATAACTAAGTCTTGTAACCTATCATAGCGTAGAATTTATCTTTTTCCTTTCTTTTATATTTTATCTTTTTCATCATTCCAAATGGATACCATCCCTCTTTATAAACACATGGCACCCACGAACACTCTCATAGCCCTTTGCCATCATCGAAAACCAATCACTACCGATGACTACGAAGTTAAGCCCTAGGTTAGTAGAGATGGTCCAAAATCATATGTTCTCGTGTACAATAGACGAAAACCCTTATCACCATCTCCGCACCTTCGAAGAAACATGTGACCGCCTTCACATAAAAGGCATGTCCAATGAAACTATCCGCTGGAAGCTCTTTCCATTCTCTCTGAAAGGAAAGGCCCGCCAATGGTACGACACAAACAAGGAGAAGATGGAAGGCGACTGGGGAAAGTTACTAGTTGAATTTTGCCTAGATTTTTACCCCATGTCCAAAGTAGTCAACTTTAGGCTCTCGATCCTATCCTCTACACAGCAGATAATGAATCTTTGAGTGCCTTCTAGGAACATCTTGAACTTCTTTCCAAATCCGACCGCACTTAGCCATGCTGCACTCCAGCTTTTACTTCAACATTTTTATGTTGGTCCGAACAAAAAAATCCGTAAAAGAATTGAATACCTCAAAGAAATGGATCTTTTATCCATCTCCCACCTATTCAAGCTAGAAAACTCTTGACCATAATAGCGAGAAATAATAAGGATCCTATTGCAGAAACCCTTAGAAGAAGGAGAAATAGGATTAGTTCAGACGATTTCATACCAAATTCATTACAACCTTTAGCCAATCCACCAACTAATCCAGAGCCATCGAATCATCGTAAACAGAGGACACCCCAATATCTCGATTTCCTACTTGACATCGAGGATGATTTATTTTCCGATTTTGGAGATACTCGAAATACAAAACTGAAAAAGATATTTCGTATAGGCAAACATTTATGTGTAGATCCTTCCGATAAAACACTTTTACGAAGGACTACTAAAGAGCTTGTTTCAATCGTGAGCAAATAATGGTTAGAAGAATCGAGCTTTCTTCCGATGTAGTCCATTTGATTCACCTTCTATACCTATTCATTGCCAAATTCATAGAGATTCTTTCGACGCCTTTTATAATCCAGTTGTGGGGATAAACATCATGTCATTATCTTTTGCTAATGATCTTCTTAAGTATACCATTAAGTCCCACAACCAAATTGCTACAAAGCCCATCGTGACAAATTGTCCAAAGCTCAGAATTTTTTATGTCCCGCTAATCCATGTTAAGGGTACCATGGTACACTTAAGCTTTCATATCTTTGACATCATGGAGTTTGACGTGTTGATAGGACAACCTATTGAAAGGCTTATTTCGTAAGGACAAACAGAGAATTAGGAATACGCTTTTAGGTAAGGGATTAAAATTCTCATTACCTATTGCCCAAGCTATCAATTCGAAAAATGTAATCTTGTCCCGAACTGCATCCTATGGAAGAAGTTAAGGAGGCATCAAGAGAACATTTTGTAGAATTCGGTTACGAGGATTATACCAATTCTTCGTGAGAAGAAGAAGATGAAAATCCCACCACAAATGTAACCTTTGAATGAATTCAAAACCCTCCTAGACCTCCAATAGAGCTTAAACCTCTACCACCTGGTCTTATGCTTTCCTCCATAATGATTCGTAGTCCCCCTGTGATTATAAGTGATAAACTCACCCGCAGGAGACTTTTAGATTGATAACCGCCTTAGAACATCATCGATCGCTTTTTGGCTATTCACTAAGACCTAAAGGGTATTAACCCCGCTTCTCGCACTCATCGTATTCCAAATGATCCGTATATTCCACCTTCTAGAGAACCCCAACGTAGACTTAACAATGCGATGAAAGAGGTAGTTAAGAAAGAGGTGCTAAAGTTATTACACGCTAGGATTATTTATCCCGTGCCACATAGCGAGTGGGTAAGCCCCCCGCAAGTTGTGCCTAAAAAGGGAGGCATGACAGCTTGTTAAGAATAATAAGAATGAATTAATCCCTCAAAGAACAAATACCACGGATGGCGGATGTGCATAGATTATAGAAAGTTAAACAAAGCCACAAGAAAAGATCATTTTCCCTTGCCCTTCATTGATGAGATGTTAGAGCGATTGGCAAACCACTCTTTCTTTTGCTTTCTCGATGGATATTCGTGATATCACCAAATTCCCATCCATCCCTGATCAAAGCAAAACCACTTTTACATGCCCATACGGAACCTATGCCTATAGAAGAATGTCTTTTGGGTTATGTAATGCTCCAAATTTTCTTTTCGAGATGTATGATGTCTATATTCTCCGATATGATTGAAGAAATTGTAGAAGTTTTCATGGATGATTTTTCTCTGCTTATGGAAAAACTTTTGATGATTGTCTTAGAAACTTGGATAGAGTTTTGCAAAGATGTGAAGAGAAGCACTTAGTTCTAAATTAGAGAAATGTCATTTTATGGTTAGAGAAGGAATAGTGCTTGGACACCTAGTGTCGAAAAGGGGAATAGAGGTAGATAAAGCCAAACTAGAAGTGATAGAACAATTACCTCCCCTATAAATGTCAAAGGGATTAGAAGTTTTCTTGGTCACGCTGGATTTTACCGAAGATTTATAAAAGATTTTTCACATATTGCTAGACCACTCACCAAATTTTGTTAGCCAAGGATGTCCCTTTTGAATTTGATGATGCTTGCTTGAAAGCGCTTTGAAACTTTGAAAAAGGCCCTCGCTTCTCGCACCTATCATTCAACCCCCCGATTGGTCTTTACCTTTGAAATCATGTGTGATGCCAACATTATGCCGTGGGGGCGGTGTTAGGGCAAACTAAAGATAGGAAGCATCATGCCATTGCATATGCCAAAGAAAACTTTGATCGGGCCACAAACTTAATTATGCTACTACTGAAAAGGAATTGCTAGTCGTTGTTTATGCTATTGATAAGTTTAGATCTTACTTGGTAGGAGCTAAAGTAATTGTTTATACCGATCATGTCGCTTTGAAATACTTGCTCACCAAGAAAGATGCTAAACCTCGCTTATTAAGATGGATTTTGTTACTCCAAGAATTTGATTTAGAAATAAAAGACAAGAAGGGAGTAGAAAATTCTGTTGGCGATCATTTATCTAGAATGCATTTTGAGAAACCCAATGAATTGCCCATTAATGACTCACTCAGGGATGATACTTTTTATCTGGATAACCCGCGCCGATCCCCTCGGTACGCAGATATTGTTAATTTTATGGTTGCAAAAGTTATGTACCACCAGGGGTTGATAAGAGGAAGCTTATTTATGATAGTCGTTATCACCTTTGGGATGAACCATACCTCTTTAGGGTTTGCTCGTATGGATTACTCGTAAGATGTGTGCCTACGTAAGAAGGAATTCAGATCATTGAAAGATGTCACTCATCATCATATGGAGGACATTATGGGGCATTCGTAACACACGCAAAAATTTGGTAAGCAGGATTTTTCCTCGCCAACCATGTATCAAGTCACTAAAGATTTTATTCAAGATGCGAGCCTGTCAAAGGCATGGGAATATCAATGCAAGAGACGCCATGCCTCTTACAACCAACCTCCGTGATAGAGCTCTTCGATGTATGGGGAATTGATTACATGGGACCGCTTTCCAAAGTCCGAAATTATGAACACATACTAGTGGCAGCTTGACTATGTGTCAAAATGGGTAGAAGCTATGCCATGCAGACCGCAGATAAATGTAAGCTCGATAAAGATGTTTGAAGAAATAATATTTCCAAGATTTGGAGTACCAAGGATGGTAATCAAAGGACGGAGGATCCCACTTCATTGATAGTCGATTCAAAAGATATTTAGAGAAGCACGGAGTTCGCCACAATGTTGCTACACCTTATCACCCCCAAAACAAGTGGGCAAGCGTAAAACATCAAACAAGCAAATCAAGAATATCTTGCGTAAGACAAGAGAAGAGATGGGAACAAAGTGGAAGGATAGACTTCCGTAAGCATTATGGGCGCATGTGACAGCCTACAAAACACCAATTAGAATGTCACCATACCAACTTGTTTATGGCAAAATTGCCACTTGCCTCGCCGAGCTAGAGTTTAAAGCTCACCGGGCAATCAAGAGATGGAATATGGACCTAGAAGCTGCTGGAGTAAAAAGAAAGATGCAATTATTAGAACTCGACGAATGGCGAGAGAAAGCTTATCACAATGCCAAGATCTACAAAGAAAGAACAAAAAGGTGGCATGATAAGAGAATTAAAAAGAAGAACTTCACCCAGCGCGATCGTATTACTTTTAATTCCGTGGTTAAATTATTCGCATGGAAAACTTCGAGTAAATGGGAAGGACCCTTCAAGGTGGTGAATTCGCCATCACATGGAGCAAATACTCTTCAAGATACCGGGTGTAAGTTATTCAAGGTAAATGGCCAACGCCTTTAAAAATCTTTTATGAGCCCAATAAAGAACCCGAGGAATTAGATGTTTTAGATTTCTTTATTTTACCCAATCATTAGGCCTTGATCGCGTAGTGTCCGTTTTTTTTCGCCCAAAAGTACAAGTAATGACTAGAATCAACCTTAGAAGACCGCAGACGGAAATCCGGGCCGCGGATCCGGTGGGGCCCACCGGGCCGCTTTTCCTAGCCGGGCGGCCGCCGCCGCCCCACGTGGCCGCCACGCCGCCCCCGCATCTTCCCACGGATCTACCCTAGGATATCCTACCGAATACCGAACCTTTTGGCACGATTCTCCGCTGACATCCCGATAACCGCCATCTTGACTCCCTTCCAAGTCATTCCCGATATATAAACCGACCCATTCTACCTTGAGCCTATTCCCATCTACCTCCCAAAGACCGACGACCCAAGACCTTCATCGCTGCCATGGCCAACCCCGAGATGAGAATGGTGGTGTACGATCCCACCAAGATCACCACGCCGCCGCCCCTCGACGCCGTCAACATCGCCGCTCTCGCCGTTGTGCCTCCAACACCTACACCCCTCGCCGTTATTCCACCACCTCAGCCACCATCATCATCACCGCCCCCCGCTGTTCTTATGGCGAGGACGATCCCGAACAATCGCCGCAATGATGGCATGAAGAAGTTCCCCGGTGCCGAGGGCACCAGATTGTTGCCGCCGTCCGGACGAGACGCTTACAAAGGCCAAACGACAGTTCAACAACATCCGCCGGCTCAACTACACACACCGCTGCCTCCATTGATGGAGTGCGCGCTACGCCGCACAAGTGAAGTTCATCCCGCCAAAGGAGGCCGCCAACGCGCTTCTAAGCCGCCGCTTTCGCAAGTGCACAAGATGATCTCCGCCGAAGAAGTCGCGATTGGAGAAGCTTCACCTTGACCAAGCACCGTAATTGAGTGCCACGACGAGAAGCGTGGGCGCTCTAGATAGGCGCGTGGAAGACGCTAGATACGAGATGGCTGCGTTAGTCATGAGAATTGAATCTCTTGAGAATCGCCAAATAACTAGGGAAGGAACCCTAGTAATAATTAGAGTGTTTCAATTAGCTAGTTTGATTAGTTTGCTTAGTTAGTTCGTTTAGAAATTTGTTAGATCGCTTGCTTAGATTAAATTATTATTATGTAATATTTGCTAGAATAAATAAAGGAACACTCTATCATTTTTCTCAAGTTGATCTTCCTTATTTATCATTTATTTTCGTGCAAAGTTTCTTGTCTCCACCATGTTTTGAATAAAAGGTAACAAGGAAAAAAAAGTGTGGGGAAACAAAGACGAACGTCCGAAACGAACGTAACCGAACCTGAAAATATCGAGAAACGGAAAGATACAGAGCGTAGATCACGCACGACAAAGACGCCATGGGCCCCCTCAGGGACCCACGCGGCCGCCTGATTGGTCGGGCGGCGTCGCCACCGCCACGCCACCACCTCGCCTCCCTTCGCCCACGTGTCGGTTTGTTCTCTCGATCTTTCTAATTACGTGACTTTTGTTTCCCGCTTCACAAAAATACCGAAAAGATCTCTAATATCTAATGAATAAATATAAATATAAAAAGATTGATATGCTTAGTTCAAGTTGGACTCACATAATTTTTTTCATGGTCTAACTAAGTTGATAAAAGTTAAAAAGTAAAATAATATCCCAAGATACTTAGAGTTGTTGTAGAACATGAGATAGAAGATTGGTGAGAGCCCCATTCTTGATATCTTGTCTACTGGAGAAATTTATTTCGAAAATATTAAAAATGATAGCTATACCTCCTCTTTATGGTAATCATCCTACCAAAGCCATGCTTGCTGAAAAAAAAAACTAGCCATAAGCTACTTATTTTGCATTGAGCTTTGTCAAGTCCTCGTGATCCAAGTTGAGAGACTAGCTATCAAGAACACGCATACACTCAATTATTTATGTTGCTTTTATATGCTTCAAGTTTTGATCTCTCCATATTAAAAGTGATAATACAAATGTGAGACAAGGCATGGGCTATGCAAAAGTATTGAAAAAAAAAAGAGAGTATACAAAGAAATAATATTAAGAGATGAAGAATGGACAAGTGTCCAAGGATGAGTAGAACCCACATCTCTTAAGAGAGGAAATAAAAGACAAAAGTCTAGGGCGAGCAGAGCCCACCTCTCCAAAAAAAGAAGAGAAAGAAATAAAGATAGCCCATGACCTTACTTGCATAGTATCCTTCTTTCAAAAAGAGAGAATCTACAAAAAGCATAGTAGAATTAGAAAACTAAACACACTTGCACATCTTGAGAATGTCTCTCCTGGATCCAAATTTTTGATATTGCAAATATATGCAAGGTAAGTATGCTACATCCTTGACATACCTGAACAGATAAAGCTTTATTAGAAGAAGGATGTTTTTAAGGGCATTAAAATTGTGCCTTGTGAGGATCCAAAAATACCACATATAGATATACTGAGTGATTGAGTGCTGCAAAAAGGAGGATGGTAAGCTATGTTTCTTTTCAAAAATCATTGCAAAATCTCCAGTGGCTCGATTGAGAGAAGAAGGTAATCTATATCAAATATTCTGTTCTCCAACTCCTCAAAATTCTTGGTAAATACAATAAAACCTGCATATAAATAAGACCATGAGATTGATTTATTGTTAGATGTCTTGACTTACAAATTTTGCTATATCCATCCTTTTCTCGAGACGAGTAAAAGCCTAAGTGTGGGGAGCTTGTTGACACATCTTATAGTATGTCTTTTATAGCTCAATTAAAACTGAAATAAGGATATAAATAAATATTTATGTAAAACTAGGGGCTTTACTAACAATTTCCACGAGTTTTGGTGAATTATATATTTTTCAGGGATTCACAGTGCAAAAGCCCAAAGTTTGCACCCCATACGATGAAAGGACGCGGACCGTGAAGCAACCCAACTTGAAACCCACGTAAGAAGACCCTAGAAGACTCCGTAAGCCGCCAGACTGTGGTCGGGCCCACCTGCCGTGACAAAGCGGCGGCCCACTTGAGCCCCCGGCGGCGCCGCCTGCGGGGCCCCCCGCCCCCCCCTCGCTCAAGGTCGGTTCATAACCGCCATTGAGGATCAATCTCATCCATCCATCAAGGTCGGTTTCATCCAAGGGCTACTGCTCATCGCCCCCGCCTTATATAAGCATGCCCCTCGCCCCCGCCAGGCAATGATGGTTCATTAGTTCATTACCCCATCACCACCGATCAACAAACAACCTATGCCCTAGCTTCTAATTAGAAGAGCTCTAGATCTAGTTGAGAGAGAAGATTAGCAAGTTGAGAGACTAGTTCATAGCTCCCTTTGAGAGTAGCTAAATCTAGTCCTGCTCGAAAGATAGATATTGAGTGGAAGGAGAAGTAAAGGGAAAAGCTCCGAACTGTCTTGTCTCCTCTTCGCTTGGCCTCCTGACCAAGCCTCCTTTGGAGCTTGATCCTAAGACAACTACGGTGGATCGACTTTTATTTGAGTAAGTTTACTTGTTTATATTATTCTTGTGGTTTGCGACTCTTTTAGAGTACTTCGATTCTTGTCGCTTCTTGAATTGGAGTTGCTACCCCTAGTGTGAGCGTGGTGCTTAGACTAGATAGCCCGTAGATACACCCTACCTTCCTGAACCGTGGTAACTAAACATAGGTGACTTATAGCTACGTTAATTATTTGTAGTCCACATCCCGTTGGATAGGCCTCTGTAGAACCTATTTGCTAGAGTTTGCACTCTTTGCTAGTGTCTTTCTCCTTGAATAAAGTTCCCATAAGATATATTCACAAGCCTTACAAGGATATCAATTAGACAACCATAGCCGCTCTTCTTAAAAGATTTATCAACTTCCTTCCTTGTCGAGATTCTTCCGCCATAGTTATATCTTCACTATTCGTAAACCTTTCTCCTTGTGGATACGATATTTGAAACCCATCTCCCGTGAAGTGCTCACCGGTATCCGTGGCGCTTATGGATTATACAAATCATAAATATTTCTGTGGGCCTTAACTTTTACCAACACCTCCACGGACCCCATCCATGGGGTGGTACCGGGAAGCAGCGTTCCCCGCCGGCGGATCGACCTCCCCCCGCCACCTTCGGGCGATCCGAGCAACTTCCGCAAGGAAGTGCTCACCTTTGAGGTGCTCCTCGCATACAAGAGCGCATACCACGCTACCGTTGTCGGCCATGCCACGCCGGTTCATGGCCGTCCCCAACTACACGCACCTCAAGCTCAAAATCCCCGACCGGCATGTGATCACCGCCAACTCCACCTTCGAGCGCCTTCAACTCCGCGACAAGGAGGCCGTGGCAAGACGCCGACGCCATCATCGAGTCGGAAAAAGCTCCTCCCCGAGATGCTCGCGGGGTCTACGCGAGGACTCGCCGAGCTGAAGAAGGCCGTGAGCACGTCCAAAGAAGGTGGCAAGCTCATCCGGGTCGAGCCCGAGAAGGCGGCGGATCCTTCGAGCCTGACAAGGACGCCAAGACGGTGGTGGTCGACAAGGAGGGGGCGCCTGCTCGTGCCTGCGCCGAGCCTCCCCCAAATAGGAAAGCGAGCCTCGCCGACTTCCTCCGCGCAAACCTCGACATATTCAAGGCGGAGATCCCTGACATGCCCTTAGATACCGAGGGAAGTCGCCGAGCACTCCTTAAACATCAAGCCCGCTCTCGGCCGGTGAAGCAAAGGGTTCGCGCTTCGACGACGACAGGCGCGCAGTGCAATCGCCGAGGAGATAGATAAGCTCTTAGTGGCGGCTTTGTTAAGGAGGTGTATCATCCCGAGTGGATAGCCAACCCCCGTACTAGTTAAGAAGAAGAATGGGAAATGGAGAATGTGTGTTGATTATACGAGTCTCAACAAGGCATGCCCAAAGGATCCGCTTCCTTTGCCGCCGCATCGACCAAATCGCTGACTCCACCTCCGGTGCGAGACGCCTGCTTTCTCGACGCATACCCGGCTATCATCAAATCGCTGATGAACGAGCTCGATCATCTCGCCACCTCTTTCATCACTCCCTTCGACGCTGCTTCGCTACGTGACCATGCCTTTCGGGCTTAAAAACGCCGCGCCACCTTCCGTAGGTGCATGCGTATGGTCTTCAAAGAGCTTCTGAAAGCGCGTAGAAGCATACGCCGATGACATTGTGGTCAAGACGAAACGCCGCCGAGAGCTCATCCCCCGACCTCAAGGAAGTCTTCAACAAACTTCGTGAGTTCTGGGTAAAGCTCAACCCCGAGAAGTGCGTGTTTGAGTTCCCCTGGGAAAGCTCCTCGGCTTCATAGTATCTGAGCGAGGCATCGAAGCCAACCCCGAGAAGATCGAGGCCATCCACAACATGGATCCTATCAAGAATGTCAAGAGCGTGCAACGGCTTACGGGATGCCTGGCCGCTCTTAGCAGATTCATCGCTCGGTTAGGCGAACGAAGCCTCCCGCTATACAGTGCCCCTCGAAGAAGTCGAGCGCCGCCCGGGACCAGCGAGGCCCAGTGCCGCACTCGACTCTCTAAAAGAGCTCCTGACGAACCCACCCATACTCACCACACCCAAGCCGGACGAGCCGATGCTGCTGTACATCGTGGCCACCTCGCAGGTGGTAAGCACGGTGCTCGTAGTGGAAAGGGAGGAGGAAGGCCGTGCACTCCGAGTGCAGCGGCCGGTTTACTTCATCAGCGAGGTCCTCTCCGACACGAAGACCCGCTACCCGCAGCTCCAGAAGCTCGCCTACGCGCTCCTCATTACACGTCGCAAGCTGCGGCACTACTTCGACGCGCACCCGATCATGGTCGTCTCCAAGATCCCGCTAGGCGAGATTATTCGTAGCCCCGAGGCTACGGACGCACGCTGCGGGGAATCGAGCTCATGGATTGACATCTCATACGCCCGAGGGACGCCATCAAATCTCAGTCCTCCCCGACTTCGCGGGTCGAAAGTGGACGGAGACACAACCGCCGCCAAGACCCGACGACATCGAGTACCGGACGCCTACTGACGGCTCGCTGAAGAAGTACGGCGCCGAGCGGCCCGGTCTTCGCCTCACCATGCAACGCGGCGCATGAGGTACTCGATCCGCCTTCACTTCACCGCTCCAACAACGTCGCCGAGTACGAGGCTTTGGTGAACGGCATGCGACGCCATCGAAGCTCGCATCGCTTCCGAGATCGAGGAGATTCCAAGCTCGCCGCGACCAAAGCCATCAAGACATCTCTAACGCGATCCTCATCTAGGACGGCGCCGTAAATGTATAAATGGTATATATCTAATAAGTTAGCTTGGATGTGGAGTTAATCTCACATTCCAATAAAAGTCGACGTAGAGTTAATAAAGTTAGACGTAATTAGTTATGGTTTATGACTTTGTAACATTATCGATGGTGGAGTTAATCTCACCACGATAGGCACAAAAGTCGCACTTTCACACATTCTAGCATTGCCTACGAAACTAGTCTCATGTCACCCTAGCTCACAACGCTAAAGAAATGGGTGAACGGATATTCTTATAATGACACTTGAAACTCTTGCTATGATAATATAATTCGTATCCGCAGTTTACGCATAGAATTACCCAATTGTAGTACTTCACCGTGAGTCTATCCGTGTATCGTATTTATATTCTACCAAAAAGAAAGGGATGGGCTATGGGTAGGTTGATGATTTAATGATGATTCACTTGCAAAGTGGTGTAATGTAGAGTAAACCATATACATCATACTAAACTCAAACGAGGTAAGTCACATAATAAAGATAATAAGATAATAATAATGATAATAACATCCAAGTCAAAGATCATCATATGCCACTAGCTAGTATCATAAAAGGCTAAATACCATAGTAGTGCAATACACCTAGTCATCATCGTATGGAGGCATTATATCTACACATGGTGAATATTACTAAGGAAGATTAGGAACAAAACCAACCTACCATAGTAACAAAGCTCAACTAGCCCTACATTCGGGGGTGGACTCCAAAGGACTCAATGGGAGTATCACATCCACGATCTACCACACATCCTGTATCATATAGGGTGATGTCGCAGTAAACGCTGTATAAACACCACGCTACACATTGTCGACCACCCACATAGTGTACATCCAAAGGGGGCGCTTATACGACTCCATGCTTGAATATAAAGACAAACATTATGGTGGAACTAGGGCTTAGGATAAGCATAGAAGCATATAACTAAGAATATAATCATTAAATAGAATAAAGTCATGGCAATTGTATACTAAACAAATACTTACAAATGAGATACAAGAGAGAAGCCACGTGAAGCTTCGCTCCCGCTACTTGACTATCCGAATCCAAGACAATACTTGACTTCCTCTAGAGCTAACCTAGATAGCTATTGCTCTAATTATGGTGGAACTAGGGCTTAGGATCTTGACTTGGGGTCTTGATGATGGACCGGGTATGGAGTAGAATGACTTCAATGAATTAGGGTTTCACCTGTGGGTCGTGGGGTCTTGTTATATAGCCCCGCAGGATGCACAACAGCCCTTGGATCAAACCGACCTTGATGGATGGACTAGATTGCTCCTCATAGGCGGTGCTGAACCGACCTTGAGTGGGAGGTCGACAGGGGGCTCCCACCAAGGCGCCGCCGCCAAAGCTCGCTGTGGGGCCCTACCTTCCTTCCGGTGCTCTCGGTCTCTTCTAGAATGTTCTTGCGTAGGTTCCACGCTGGGTTACGCCACGGATACGCCTTTTATGTCGTAAGGCTTGCAAACTCTTAGGCATTTTTTGTTTATTCCCCGAAAAATATATAAATCACCAAAACTAGTGGAATCATGTTAGTCAAGCCCCTATACTATGTTAATATTCATTTTAAGCCCTTATTTTCGCTTTTAAAAACCTCTATATTTTATGCTATAAGGTATACCAACAACCACGAGGAAGCCGATCAAGGCCACCGTAGGATGATTGCGCATCCTTCGCAAAGGTGCACGAGCTCGAAGAGCGCCGACAGCTCGAAGTTCAAGCACATCCGCCGCCAAGATAACGGCGACGCCGACGCCCCGCCAAGCTCGCCTCCGATCGACCTGTGTCCCGCCCAAAATAGCCTTCACACGCACGACCAAAGATATACCCTCCATCCCGCTTGAGGGGAAGGCTCAAACCCACGCATGCACCCATCGGGGACCCCGCTCGTCCTCTCCCACCAAGGCCGAGGACCCCTCAAGCCCGAGCCCCGATGGAGGTCGATGCAGAGGTCAACCCCGCCGGGCCCGAGGTCCTCGCAACCCCCGGGGCCGAAACCCCGAGGCCCGACCGGCGACTTCCCAACTTAGCATGGCTATAGGGACTGCAAGCTCCCCGCGGAAAAGAAGAGGCCAGCGCACGCCCGTCGGCCAAGTCTTACGCCATCATCGAACGTGAGCTCTGGCAAAAGAGCGGCCCGGAGTGCCCAGGGCCACGCATCACCTTCGAGGAGGGACACGAGCTCGTCAAAGAGATCCATGCCGCCGAATGGGACACCACGCGGCCCGCTGAGCTCGTGGGCAAAGCTGCTCCGCCAAGGCTTCTATTGGCCAACCGCCGCCGACGCCAATCGATCGCACGCCGCTGCGAGGGATGCCGCTTCGCGCACGCACCTCCCTGCCAAGCAGCCCTCTGTGACAATCCCCATCACTTGCCCTTCGCGGTCCGGGGCTCCTCCGATATGGTTGGACCCTTCACGGTCGCCCGGGGCTTCACTCACCTCCTCGTCGCCATCGACAAGTTCACCAAGTGGATCGAGGTGATGCCCATCTCACGCACAAGATCGCAGGAGACGCCCAAGTTCTTTGATGGCATTATCCACCGCTTCGTGTGTACCGAACTCGATCATCACCGACAACGGCACCAACTTCACCGGGCGTATCTTGCTCGATTGGTGTGACGACTACAACATCCGGGTGGACTGGGCTTCCGCCGCCCACCCAAAAATGAACGGGCAGGTCGAGCGCGCCAATGGTCTAATCTTGCAGGGATTGAAGCCACAGATCTTCAAGAGGCTGGAGAAATTTAGAGGAAGATGGCTCGCCGAGCTCCCCACGCCATATGGAGCCCTCGTAACCACCCCCGCGTAGCGACGGGCGCACACCTTTCTTCCTCGCCTTCGCTCCAAAGCCGCGCTCCCCACCGACCTTGACTACGGCGCGGTCACGAGTTCGCCGCATAACGACGCCGCAACCGCATCTCACTCAAGACGCCGCAGACCAGCCTCGAAGAGGCCCGTGAGGTCGCCAAGGCGCATTCGCCAAGTACCAAAGAAATATGCGCCGCTACCACGACCGCCACGCTCGAGGACGAGCCGACGCCGGCGACCGTGTTCTCGGGCGAGTGCAGAGCACCTAAGGAGAGGCACAAACCTCACCCTGAAGGACCGCTCACCATCGCCGCCCCCCGCCCCTGTGCTCGCATAAGATCCAAGACTCCCGTGGCCGCGATCTCGCCAACTCCTAGAACATCGAACAACCACGCCGCTTCTACCCTTAGATGCATTTTGTAATGTCACTATTGTACGAACCCTGATAATAATGACACACCTCGATGCAAAATTTGTGCAAGTATTCGCTTTCTCTTCCCGCACGGCCATCGAAAGCAATGGCTGCCCTTTACCTCCAAAGAAGGCCCGCCCTTGCTCGGGGGCACAGGACGGGGCGACACCCCGCCTTTTTTCACGAGCTCTTTTCGCAAAAAATATGAACACTCGTGGAAGAGCTCGAATAGCTCGACCCCGCGCCTCGCTTTTTCTTACTCCCAAGAACCGCTGAATCCGACGAACTAAAGGATCCTAAGTAATATCTCCGAGAGGACTAAGCGCCGCTTTGCCCAAATAAGTCTAGCGCCCCGCCGCCAACGAAAAAAAAGGCCCGCTACCTCACCGATAAGATATGAACTCGAAACAACAAGTTAGTCGAAAACTTAACCACGTGGAAAAGAAAACAAGATGTTCAGAGTACATTTCAAGAGTATTTACATTTTGTCTCAAGCTTGAGGACTTTATTCATAACAAAAGAGGCAACGCCAAGCTATCTAACCCCTCGCAAAATAATCCTCATCACCGGACGAGTCCACCTCCCTCCCCGCCGGCGATAGGCTCGAACACCTCAAGCTTCCTTGACGGCGAGCCCGAAGAGCTTCCTCGCTAGCTTCATGGAGCGGGCCTCCGCCGCGGCGACGACGCTATTCAGCCTCCACGCCGATAGGCTCGGGCCAGCCCTTGCCCATTATCCGCCTCGAGGTCGGGGGTAGTGGGTGAGGATCATGGACACCGCCTTGTGAACGGCGCGGGCGAGCATTCTCCCTCACCACGGCCGGAGCATGGAGCACTCCGATGCGCCGATCCTTCCACCTCCCCAACGCCGAAGGCCTCGCAGACGCCCGATGTCGAGCACAAGGTTGGTGTGCTCGCGGCCCGCCTTCAAGGCCGCACCCGGCTTTCGCCGCCCGCCAAGGAGAACGGAGGCCTCCGCCTTCCTTGGTCCGAGCTCGTCCCGCCGTCTCGCAAGCCCGCCTTGAACGGCCAGAGGTCGCGCTGCTCATCCGGCCGAAGGTCCACTTCCTCCTTCCGAGCCGCCGAGAGCTCAAGATGCTTCACCGTGGACTCCGCCACAGCCCAAAGAGTTGTCCCTTTCTTGAAGCTCCCGAGCCAGCCCGACAACTTCTTCTTCTCGGGCTGCAGAGGAATAAATAAATCAAATCTATGAGACTCGTGAGGACAGAAAACGAGAAGCGCCTTACATGCCAACGCCTCGATAAAGCTCCTCCCGCCTCCCACAAGGAAAGATTTCCCAGATCGAGCCGATTCTCCGCCTCCGGGCGTGAAACAGATCGAATCTGGCCGACGGCCTTGTGGTCGAGACTAAAATACCCGCCATCAGCCCCAAACGCCCAAAGGTAGAGGAGAAAGACAACGAGCCCGAAAGGCGCCACCACCTTCCAAATCGCCTCGCGGTCCTAAAGCGCCTTCCCTTTGGTGTCTCGCTCCTCTCCAAAGACCATGGCCCGGCGCGCTGCGCTGAACGCCGAGCTCCTTATTCTCCAAGGCCCGACGAGGTCGCCGAGCTCCTTCGCATGAGCTCGCTACCGACGGCGGGCCCGGGCGACGAGCTCCTCTTCATGCTTCACCGCCGCCGCCCACCGACGGACCTCGCCGACGACTCCCTCCCGAGCCCTCACGGCATGCGTTCCCCGACCCGCGGATATGCTCCGCAATGTCGCCAACCCCGCCCGGAGTTCGCGCGCGAGGTGGACACCGGCCGAGCCCCATGCTCGCGACCGACCAAGCTACACCCAACCTCCCCAGAGGCTCGATCTCGATCTCGCTCTCCACCACGCGGGCAGCCAACCACCAGCTTCCCTCAAGTCCCGCAGAAAAGCAAATTAACACCACGAGCTCGAGATTAGCAAGAAACGAGGGCGAATGAGGTCCTTACCCCAATGATCCGATGGAGGCACGCCGGCCCCCTCTCTCGTGGAAGCGGCGGCACTCTCCGCTGCAGCTATCGCGGCGGCGCCAACCCCGCCGCCCACGCGAAACGGCCTGCCAGCCCCGCCCGCCTCCAACGAGCCTCGCGGGCGCCCCGCCCGATAGCGTCCGGCGCTGGTCCGATTAGGCGCTGCTCGAGCGCCACCCACGCGCCGAGTGGGTGGCCTCGCCCCGACACTCGACGGCGGCGGCCCGTGATGTTCGCCATGGGCGATGGGGTCCGAAAAGGGGTAGTCCCTAGGGACCCCCGTGGCACCGCACTCCAAAGCGAAGCCGCCGACGACCGCCGCGCGCGGTCGTATCCTCGCGCCCCTCACGCCGCGGCCGAGGTGAGGGCTCACCGCCGTGGCGATCCGCGCCGCTACGGCCGCCACGCTCCCGCCTCCCCGGGCGAGCTGACAGCGACCGGGCCCGAGGCACGCCTCACGATCCTCCACCTTCTGGGAGCCGAGGTCGATCACTGGCTCGACCCGCTCCCCGCACGGCGGAGCAGGCCGGGGCATCAGGTCCTCCAGCCGCCCGTAGCGAGCGCACCTCAAAGACGCCATCGCTTGAGCCACCGATGGAGCTTGAAGTCGACGCGGCGGCGCCCCCACCGACCCGCTCTGCTTCCTCCTCCTCCCCGGAGCCTCCCAAGCAATCACCCGAAGCGCCCGCAGCATGATAGGAGGGGCGGATCGGCCGCCGAGCTCGACGCCGCTGCCGTCCTTGGCCGCTGAGGGGGATTAGGAGCCCTGTGGGCTTAACCCTCGCCCTACATGACAACGAAGAGAAGACGGAAGTTAGTGTCGCGCGAAGAAAGGACTCGGCAACGACGCATGAGCTCATAGAGAGCCGACGAGCTTGAGCACTTACCCAATGGCCACGCCGTCTCTTCTTCTCGCCTTCTCAATCAAGGCATGGTGCTCTGGTTGGCGCCCTCTTCCCGTGGGCACAAAATGAAGAGCGCCGACCGCGAGCGGCCCCGACCGATGAAGTCGTCGCTACGAGGGCGCCACCCAGATGACGATGTCCCCCCCGCCGCCCCCGCCCCCGCCACCGAGCTCCCGGCTCTCGGCGGCGAATGTCCGCCTTCCACCACCTCGCTATCCCCGTAAGACTCACCGCCAGCGCCATGAACCGCCCCCTGACGCGATCATGGAAGGGATAGGCCTCGCCGGGCGGGAGGTGCGGCTCGAGGTATACGGCGCCGACCTATTCGGGACGGAGAGAATGACTGAAACGAATTGCAACATCAACTAGAAGTCACAAAGAGCTGGAGGATAAACTCACCATTGCACGCCGCCGTCAGAGGGCAGCGCCTCTAATGTTTGTTGGGGTCGGCCGATCTTGAAGGGTTTCCCTCCACCCGACGAACGCACCACCCACGCCTCCCGCCGAAAGCGGCGCTGTCGCCACCGTGCCCCCTCAAAGGGCTTTTTCCCTCAACCATCTCCCAAATACGGAGGGTTCTCTCGCCCCTCGGGGGAACGATCCCATGCCCCTGTGGCCCAGCGAAGAGGAGGGGCCCGAGAGCCCGCGCCGCACAAAGCGCCAACTTTCCCGGGTGACCTCCCGAACCTCGGTGAAGAAGGTGGTCGTGGGGAGTCTCCCCTCCACAGCCTTGCTCGGACCCGGGAAGACACCACCGGTGAAGCGGAAGGGGCGCGCCTCGTCATTCTTCGGGGAGGAACCATTCCTCCCGCCACCCGGTGTTCGACGAAAGACGGGAGACGGGGTACTTCCCTTCATGCCGGGCCGAGCTGAGCGCGATGCCCACGATGGGGACCGGAACGTTTCGACCGGGCTGAGCCGTGCATGATCTTCGCATGGAAGAAGTGCTTGAAGAGCTCCCGCTCCCGCATCAATCCTTTGCCACCCCGCACAAAGACAAAGAACGCTGAAAGGTGGAAGATCCCGCACCAGGTTCAGGAGCCGGAGCTCGACGCCCCAATAGACGAGCAACAACCCTAAGGAACCCGGTCCTGAGGGGCACCCAGCCCCTATCGTGGAAGGCGACGAACGAGACGACGCACTCCATCCGCGACCGGGACGGCGCCCAATCGGGACCGGGCACGATCCACCCGGGCCGCACGGCCAATGCGGAGACCGCCACTCGCGCGATCTTGCAGCAGCCCTTCGCAGATCCCCTAAGGAGCCCACGTGCCCATGGCCCCCCTTCTTCTTCTTCCGACGGTGGCTTCTCGGGTCGCCGGCGGCCGCGATTCCGCTCCGGCACGGCGAAAAGCGGAGGCGCATCGAGACTCGAACGGGGGAAGTGGTGGCGCGGAAAGGGGGAGTGAGATCGGCGCCCTCTCGCCTCTCCTATTTATAAGGAGAGCTCGGACGGATCCTCCAAGGCAAACGGGCCGGGATGGCCCACCGCGCCCAACAGGCAATCGAACCCCTCACGCCATCCACGTGGCGCACGGGAAGCAAAACGCCGCGAGTAAAGGCAGCTAATAACTTCGCCCGGAAGGTAACGGTAACTCCCAACGGTCATTTTTCCCAACGGCTCTTTTTCACCGCAGATAAAATTTCCGCAAGTTCGCCGCCAACGGTCATATTTCCGATAACCTCGCCGCCGCCGGGCTGACGGTAACCAACGACATATTTTTCCCCCAACTTACTACCATAAAGGGAGTAAAATTAAACCTTTTTATACTCATATACTTTTATCACTAATAAATTCCACTTGTAGTGTCTTGTATTTTATTTTGCAGATTTATAATAAAAGCAAGTGGAAAATCGACCAAAGTACGCCTTCCGAGAAAGCGATATCGCGAAAACCCAAGCCCAAGAGCAAATCGACCCAAAACATCACCCCCGGCCGAGCACAGCCCGCCCACAACTTTTCAGTATTAAAAGACGACACCCCACCGAGACCCGCCCAAGCCGAGCCCTGGGGGTGCGCGCAAGACCACTGTGCGGCCGCATCCTCCCCGAGGCGGTGCTTTCGCCCAGCCTCGGGAGGCGGTTCGTGCACTTTCCAAACGGGGTTTCCCCCCTGGCTGGTCGGTTTGCGATACAAGGAAGGTTTACTGTGTCGGTTTTGATGTAAATTAGCACTTAGGCCCTCCTCCAAGTGTATAAGTAGGCCCCCTCTCTCCCTCTCTCAACACACACCACTTGGAGTCCAAAGAAACCAAAGAATCTCTCTCTCTCTACCACCTCTACCTCTCTTCTACTTCTTCTTTCTTCTTCTTTCTTTCTTCTTTTATTCTTTCTTAGTTAACACTTGGAGTAGAAGAGCTACAAGGAGGGCTTGTCTCCTAGAAGAAAGTGCTTTGGTAATACATCCACTCTATGGAGCATTCTTCTATTTGCAAGTCTTATATTTATGTTCTTGGCCTAACTTATGAACTAGAGTATAGTTTTGTTCATGTTCTTGTGTTGGTATATGAACTAGCATATAGTTTACATATCATAATCTTGACATGTTCATTACGCTCATCATCGATCATCATATGCCTAACTTGATTAGAGGTGGGATATCGGTTCGTTGTTCCTTCGGGTTTGCTCTTGTTCTAGTCCGGCCCATTCGACGAAAGTGGGGATCCTGGGGACAAGAGTAGTGTTTCAATATGCGGCATGGTGCCCGCATTACGACACCGCGATATGAGGGCATGCCACGGCTGAGGGGGTAGGCGCTTGGTCGTGACAAGCCTTGACCGTCCCCTTGAAATCCCCCCACGCTCGTATGTTCCGTAGGAGTTCGTGAAATGCTTCCTATCGGGCCGTATGGTATCCGTGGAGTCTCCCCGCTATCCTAGACCTAACCATGATTAAATCAGCTTTGCATATGATCCTAACTATTCATTTGTATGGCCATGACTAGATACATTAGAACTACTCCATTAGGTTATTCATTTATTCATTTATTCTTTATCTATTTTATTTATCCTTTTGCCGGTGGATTCTTAAGTGTGTGTCACACTATCCATGAACCGCTATTGCTTACCCCCTATATGAACATTTTGGTCTAAGCAAACACATGTTCCTCTATTCGCATGCCATGCTAATCACATGCCTTCCTTTGGGAAAATATAAATAACGATACCCCCTCAATACTTCCGGTGAAATGCTACAATGATAGATCCGTGCTTGCGGATGAATATCTAAGATGGCAAGATCTATCCCGCTGATGCCCATTTTGATCACCGCATGGTGGTTTACTTGGGAATGTCACGCGCATTTCGACGCCTTATTGGGGATGGGTTTTATACCGCTTCCTTTGATTGCGTTAAGAAATGCCAACAACAAGCTACGAACTCGCGAAGAAGTCAATCTCCGTGTTCGAAGGTCGGCTCGCGAGCTTGAAGGCTGCCCCGCAGATGCCCCGAGCAAGGAGCACAACGGAGGAGAGGCGCCGATGACACCGCGCCCGAATGTCCTCGAGGACTCTGGGGGCTCCATCCAAGTGGCGCTTGAGTCGCCAAATGATCGCAAACGGCCTCCCGGGTCATCCTCCACGGCGAGGAGGCGAGCCGCCGAGATCCTTCGGGCCTCGGCGACTATAGAGGACGGGTCTCGGAATATGAGGTTGGCCCCTCTAGTTGGCCCGACGAACGAGCTCACCTCGAACGTGAGCTCAGACCTCACTCAAGTCATCCGCTTTAAAGCTCATAGAGCACCCGACTTCGGCTCACGTGGTAAAGTTGGGGTCGAGCTCATCCTTCTCCAAAGAGAACACAGAGCACGAGTAACGAAAAAGGACGTCATACACAAGCCTCCGCGAGGATCTCTCATCCTCCCGCAGCCCCTGGGGGCACTCCGCCGCCGCCGCACCCTAACAACAAATCTGGTCCCTAACCTCACGACGACGGGGCCGTATAGGGTACGCAGAGGTCGCCCTCCTCCGCGCGCCAAATGCCAGCTACCGTGGGACACGATATTCCGGACAGAATCGACTAACCTAACCCGCTCCCGACGACGTGTTGAAAGAAGATTACGCCCGGGGTCCCCACGACGGTCTCGACCGGACTCCTCGACCACGAGGGCCCGACGACGCGCCGAGCTCGGCCCATGGAGATAGCTTTCCGAACGAGCCCCCGAGGACGCGAGAACCCGGTGAGCTCGACCCGCCTTTACGAGCTCATTCTCGCCTCGAACGAGCTCCCGCCAGACCCAAGAACGACCAGTAATCTGGGCGTGATGATTAGGACGCAGGTCGCCTGCGGCGGGCCGCCGGGCGCTACCCTACTATTCGATCTCGCCGCGGCACGAGATCACCGGGACGGCACGCGCGCATAGGACTGTCAGACCACGCCGGTGATGCCAAATGCAAGAGACAAACACTACACGACAAGAATGACCTCGCCGAAGCGAGATCGAGCCTCCCCGCCACACGCTTTTCTCGCGACACCACACGAGCATTTAAGGCATGGCGGCGCCTCCACGACCCGATCGCCGAGCGGCCGGGCGCGGCGGTCGACGCCAGGCGGCAGGAGTACGGCGGCGGTGGTACGAGCTCGTTGCCTCCTACACCGACCAACGAGCCCGAGCTCGTCGCCCGTACGAGATACATATCGGGATACCTGGAGCCGCCCCTATTCTACCCTACGACGACCGGCCAGTGTGCCGCTGGATAGGGCGGCGATCGCAGAGCACACCACCAGACAGCCCGGCGTGCCCGACACAAATGTGGGATTTCTTCTCCTTTACCCCCTCCCCTTGTACTTCTTCCACGTATCAGCCCTCAAAATTCAAGCCCCTCCCGTGAGTTCCCCTTGAGACTATAAAAGGGAGGGCTCGCCACCGGGAAGGGACAAGCTCTCGCACACGTAAAAGCACACACTTGAACCAATCTCGATTTCACACATAGCACAGAGACTTGGGAGCTCATCTCCTTCTCTCGCCCGCTTGTATTCGCCCGACGACGAGCAGCTTTGAGCTCGATAGTGCCACACACCGGACTAGGGTGCTTGATTGCCCCCAACCAAAGATAAATCCTTGTGTCATTGTTCTTGAGCTAGGCCATCGCTGCACACATTAGCCAAGAGATCATCGTGGACCGTGGTATACCTAATTACCTACACTTACATTCCACATTTAGTTTCTAGCTTATATTGCTTGATGAGGTATTTTTACACGCCAAATGTAGCCGGATATTTCTTGATATTTATGAATTGAATTTGTTTATGTGTAATCCGAATTATGTCCGAATAAAAGTTCATTTAGTCAAATGTGCAATCGTTGTCACTACGCTTTGCAGTGTGTTCAGCCCGCATATTTTTTTTTTGTTTGTTTCATTTGCGTGTCTCTTTGAAGGCCAGTCAAAAAGGGTGAAGCACCATTATGCCCTTGATCATCTTGATTGTCTTCAAAGACACCTTAAGAAACTGGGTATCAAGTAGATTACAAGGGCAGGAAGAGAGATGTGGAATTTGTCAACTTTTTATTGAAAACGCCAAAGTTCTCGAGAAAATAGAATTTCGGGATGTATGCGTGCCAAATGCGACATTGTGAATATGTGGATGGACAAATAGCTTAAACCGAAACTAATGTTTAGCGCTTCCAAGGACATAAAAGTAACATTTTTGCCTTGTGCCGTCTTCTTCATTGACTTTGTGCACATCGTGGATATGCATGACAGAGTATTGTTGATCTTTATGAGCATGCGCTTGTGTGTGACCGAGCATTATGACCCACATGGCTTGTAAAAAACTCTTGTGTCGTATTTTTGTACATTGTCCGTAGTTTACAATGGATCAAACTTCTACTCAAGAACGCCTAGCTTGTCATCTTTTTTCTTTTGTCATATTTTAAAAATTGAGATGCTGACTTCATAAGACTAATGACGTAACTTGTTTGTTGACTCGCGGGCACTCGCTGCACGGTTGATAGTGCGCTTTTATGGTTTATTGAAACTTTGTCGCCAAGATGATTGCTTGTGGTCTGGAAAACCTTTTCTTTGTGTACACATCCGTAGTGATTACTTTGGTTGTGTGAAGGCTAGTGTTGTCAATGCATTCTCATGCGTGTCCGGATTGAGCTTTTTCATGGCAAAGAAGCAAGACCGAACGGAAGGGTCATTCTAAGGTGTTTTTTTTCGAGGACAAGCACCGCAAAACCGAGGCTACCTATGCTGAATTTGCAGATGCTTGTGGATTGATTACAATGAATGAAATGAAGCAAGGCGTAAAGCCTCGCCTTTGTGAGTTTGTGGATGATGAGAAACAGATTTTGTTGGGCTATCCTTCCACATGGAGGATGAATTTGAGCCCAACAAAGCAGCCCAAACCAAATGACAAGCCCAAGCCAAGTTTGTGCACCGCTGATCTCGGTTGATTCAACGGTTGAGATTGCTTCTGGGAAGCATGTATGGTGTAAGAAAAACCCTAGCCTCCATTCAACCGAGAAAACTATGCCGCCCGCATGCCGCGGACGATGTAAGCTTCCTCGTTGTACCGCCGAGGACCCGCCGAAAGCGTAAGATCCTCCAAAGGTCGCATCCAACAGAGGAACAACTTCCAACTTGAGCCTCGCGCGCGGCCGCAGCTTCCCAAGGCGCATACCTAACACCAAGGAGGCGATCCAAATACGTGATATAGCAAATAACGTGAGCAAATCAATCATCAACAAGCTTATAGCCGCCGCCCCATGCGCCGCGCCCCTCCGCGCCCGCCCCCAAACCCCCGGGTGTGCCGCCACCACCATTCAAGTGTGTGCAACACATTATATACATATAATATGTTCGCAGTGTTATAACCTACGCAAAAAAAAACGGCCCAGCTTTCGTTGTACCATAAGAGAACGGGCCTAACATGCGTGTCCAAATTCAGTGCCCAAAGGAAGGCCGGCTTCCTCGCCGAGCGAAGCGGAGGCCCGCTCAAAACCGGATGTAGGCCCCGCAGCCCAAATTAAATCAAATTCCACGGGTGCACGCGCTGTCGCGATCCATCGCCTCAGCAGACGGGCAACCGTAAGACTCGAGACAACATGCGCATGCACCGCCGAGCGTTCGCTCGTTATTGACATGTGTCCGCAACGCCGTGACACTTCGCCGACCGCAAAGAACACATGATCAGTAATACGCGACAAAGCATGTGCATCGCCACCTCCAAAGCTGCCTCAAGCATCGATACGCGGTTCTGCAATACCAGAACAAAGACAGATATCCGTAGGCTACACAAGTCTCAGAATTACCGCAGACGCCGGTAGTGGTTGCAACATGTATAGACACCGCTAACACACCTCGTCGAAACTATACGCCGCCGGTAGTGGTTACGACACGCACGCATACACCTCGCTAACACAACTCGCCTGAAAATAAACGCCGGTAGTGGTTGCTGCGACATGTACGCACACCTCCTAACACAACTCGTGAAAATAAGCGACTTTAATTTAAGTGACCGCGCTGCACTTTGTATGTTCCAAGCGCCGCTATCCGCGGCACGCGTCCGTACTCCGCAGTCGCCAACACGGACGGCTCCTCGACCACGTGAGTCTGTAAACCCACGCGCCTGTAATACTCGTAACGTGCATCGACGGGCAGCGCCGAAAGGTGTCTCGTAAGCAAAACGCGATCTGAATTAGGGGTTGCATCCACAAATACATCGGTCTCAAAATGCGCCGTGATGAAACGCTGTGTCCGAGATACGCTGAATTCTCGCAGACACTCGGTTTCAAAGCGCCCCGTAGCCGCTGCTCCGTGCCTCCAAACAACCAAAACGCTGGGCTCGATTAAGAAAACAGACGATACATGAACACGTGTCTCGTAATGACCTTCTATTACGACGCCAGTATTGGTCTTGTGGGCCCATCCGCGCCTATTATCGACGCCGCCCGCCCGCTGCAAGTAATGTCACAACACAGACGCCGTTATTAGCGACGCCTCTCGGGCGACCGGGCGGTTATTAGCCATTTTACATAGTGGTTTACACATGTGAATAATAGGATAATGGGATTCCTTTACGCTTAAGCTTAAAATTTGACTTACACTAAAAAGCAACCGCATTTAAGACAAAGTCGTTTCCGAGCCTCATAACCCCCGGCTATGCTTGAGGAGTTCGACATGGACTCACCCTTGCTATTTCCCCACACCTCGTGAAGAAGTTAGACTTGTGATCAACCGCCGGTCCCCTCGTGGAGCCTACATCGAAGAACAGTAGTGTCTTTCCGTTGTCTCGCTAGCCGAGGTTATGTCCTTTATGTTATGTTCGTTATGTTTTAAGCATTGTGAATTGATACTATCATTTATTTGTAAACTATATGTGAGATTTGACTTCCGTGGCTCACATATAGCATCATCCGGTTTTGTTCTTAAAACCGGTGTTATAAAGGGATATGTAGCACCCGCCCAATTTGATGTGGCTCAAGAGGGGGCCTATGAGTGCAGAGTGCACATGTTTAGTACCACCTTATCGTTAAGCAAGGGTGGAGCAAACTTATAAGCCTTTGCCTTCCATATCCATATCACCTTCGGTTAACCCTTCTACATGAAGCGAGGACGAAAAGTGTAAGCAAGGTGGTATATGTATGCATGCGCGCCCTCTAAGGGTCGGGCGGTGTGGCTTTGGAGGGCAGGGTGTTACAAATGGTATCGAGCCGACCCTTGCGGTTTCACGGGCTGGTGTAGTCGCAGCTTGTTCGCATGGGGGTACATATGCCGACACCGATGCAATGCATATGTCCAAGAGGGAGGTCCCGTTAGTTGGCGCCGACGAGGACGCCGAGTCCTTTGAGGGGGTGTGTAACACCCGCCCACTTGGATGTGGCCCAAGAGGGGGGGCCTATGAGTGCAGAGTGCACATGTTTAGTACCACCTTGCCGGGTTAAGCAAGGGTGGAGCCAACTTATAAGCCTTTGCCTTCCAGCCATATCACCTTCGGTTAACCCTTTTTACACGGTGAGGACGAAAGTGTAAGCAAGGTGGTATGTGTATGCGTAAGCGCCCTCGGAAGGGTTGTGCGGTGTGTGGTTTGGAGGGCAGGGTGTTACAAATTTATGAACTCTAAACTCGTCAAACGCCATGAACCCTAAAGTCAACAAATGTGATGAACCCTAAACTCTAAAACCGCCATGAACCATAAACTCCTGTAAACGCCATGAACCCTAAACTCGACAAAACCCCATGAATCCTAAACTCGACAAACACCATGAACCCTAAACTCAAAGAAACTACAAAAACCCTAAACCTCGACAAAACGCCATAAACCCTAAACTATGCAAATGTCATGAACCCTAAACTAGGTAAATGCCATCAAAAGTGTCTCCCCAAAACCTTGTTTAGAGGGGGCATGCTTTTTTGAAAAGACACTTGCCCCTAAACCCTAAACTTAATAATTATTGATAACTACCAAAAATCAACAAAGCTTCTAAACTCCTAAAAATGCCATGAACCCTAAACTCGCCAAACGCTATTACAAGTGTCTCCCCGAAAAACCTTGCCTAGGAGGGGGTAAGCATTTGAACCAACACTTTCAAAATGGGACAAAAACACCTATTGTATACCATTTGCAACCCGATGTGAGGCAATTGCAACTTGATAAATTACCATATGCAATGGAAGTGCTTTCTGGTGTTGATCTTTTCCTAAAACTTATAATCTAAATAATTTATACATATATGACCTATAATTGAACACATAGTTCTAGCTTCCGAAAAACACAAAAAGAAGAATGAGAATGCTTGCAAAAATTGTTGACGCCCACACTTATCATATACTGTTTGCAACATGGCATATGACACAATTGCAACTTGGGATTGATGCAATTGCAACTTGGTTAATTACCATTGGTAGTGGAAGTATTTTCTAAACCTTATAATTTATATAATTTATACAGATGTAACCTATAATTGCAACACATACCCCTCCGGCCCCTATGAAAGTGACGCTTTTTGACTTTTGTCTATCAAGTTTGACCATTCGCCTTATTTAAAAAAAAAATTTCAAAGAAATAATAAATTAAACCAATAATTATTAAAGTATCTCTAATGAAAATGTGGTGTGTGTGTATGCTAGCATAAATCACAATAAACAAAAAAAACAAGGTGAGTTAGCACAAATCACAATATCTCAGAAAGTTAGTTCTACGTATATCTCGGAAAAGTTAGTTATACCG
Organism: Hyparrhenia diplandra; assembly: GCA_015847255.1. Lineage (NCBI taxonomy): Eukaryota > Viridiplantae > Streptophyta > Magnoliopsida > Poales > Poaceae > Hyparrhenia > Hyparrhenia diplandra. The sequence goes on along the minus strand of JADLZK010008164.1, from coordinate 5,602 downwards.
ATTCCAACTACAAAAAATATTCTAAAGTCTTTTACATAGTTACACAAGCATTAATAAAAGAATGTAGTCCTTATTTTGGAATAGTGAAAGTGACACTAAAACCTATAGAATTGTCTAAGCAACAGAGAATACTGAAGGCATTTGCTTTCGCTTATACAAGAAAACAATTGTTCATTACTACTAATGAACTTCGTGTTTGTCCCATCCTCGCACCAACAATCTAGGGAAAGACATGGCTACACATTTCAAAGTGCAACACTCGCATCTTCTCAAGGTAATTATACATTCCTTCTACTTAACACTTTTCCCCAATGAGAAATAGTAGCCCATGCTCTAGTGTTTCACCCATGAACTAACTGATTATCATTCATGACAGAGGAGGAAGCCTTACGTGCCAAGCTCATGCCATGAGTCTTAAGCATCTAGGAAGACACATAATCCCATGTAGTGGTGAATTAGAAATCCTAAATATAGTCTCAATCAAACTACAACTCATGCATGCAAGTCAACACAACATCCACCTACTTCCCATCAAAACAATAGGAAAACAATATAGATAATTAGAGAACATTCAGCAAATAGACAAAAGGCAACCACTATTGAAATATAGGATAAGTTTCTACTTATGTAGAAGGGGCACACACCATGAATGAATAGAGTATATAACAATACCAAACACTTGCAAAACATGACATTCTTCCATATAAGACACAATTCAAGAAAAGCTGTATCTAACAAAAAAAGTTGCACCAAATCTAGAAAATGACTTGACCTCTCCCTAATTTCCTTTGGAGGAAAAGCCGCATGACACAACTACAAATTCCACCCTCAGTCCATTTATCAAGCACTATCGTAATCATGATCCATTTCTAACAATCGGTTTGTGCATTAATAACACAAATTCTATTACTATATGAAATGGAGTTTATCTTCAAGTTCAAAAAATAGCAGTTCACTAGTAAAGCCTAATTGCATACTAGTGAATACACCACTAGTGAACCGCTATATCTAAATTGCTATATAACAACTCAACAATACCCTAGGGTTCTAAAATCACTCTCATATGATAGCTCAACAATAGATCTAGAAATGTGCTACACAGATATCCTCAAATCCCATCCAAGGTCTTCTAATCTTGTGACAAATCAAGCCCGGGTACTAAAACACACCTACTTCCCATCAAAACAAGGAACACGCCTATGAATCAGTCGAAACCAAATGATTCTACAGAGTGACTTCAAGCCATAAAAATTCCCCACAAAAAACCAAGCTGCTCTTTCCTTAAAAACAAGCCGCCAGTATCCCTTTTGTAGAACAAGCCTATAATAGGAAATTAATAATAATAGCACCACATCATTTCTACCCTCATCCACACACTTGTGCCTCCTCTAGCTCCAAACAAATACACAAATACACAATCTAGATAGCCATTGAGCTCGAAGCTAAAAAAAATCTTTGATAGAGTTTCAGCTTAAAAAATAGAGTTTCATATGAACTCACTATTTTCATACTCCCATTTCTTCCTTTCTCTCAAATCACAAAACAGAGAAAGACAAACCGAAAGCCCCAAAATAGAACAAAATAACCATGCAAAAATGCATGTTGAATCTGTCCATGGTCCGATAGCCACATCCACACAAATCACTATCAACAATAGCTTTTATGCAGCCAAGCACATGCACACAAGAAATCACCCCGCCACCAAGTACATGCACAACGCTACAGATGATCCCGCTACCTTTTGCGCACCCACTCACCATCCCCCATTCCGTCAAATCCCCATGAAATTCGAGAGACAACACCCGATTTAGTAAAACTAAACCATGCAATCCATGGAGTCGAACCGCATATGCATGCACACCATAAATCGAACCAGATCCGTAAGAGATAATCCCAAAAACTAGTACAAATCAAGGGAGAGGGGAGCGCGAACAAAGGTACCTGATGACCTTGGCAAACCACATATCTCCAAGTCCATAAAGGGGACCTCCGTGAGGGCCTCGGACGGAGAGGAGCACAAAGAGGAGCCGAGGACCACCGGCCGCCTTTTCTCGAAGCTTCCCCAAACGCCGACCGCCCCGGGCTACAAATCGATAAGGAAGGACGCCCCGCTGGCCTCGAAGGAGAGAAGGAGGAAGAGAGTCGAGGAATGGCCCTCCGCCACGAGGAAGAGCGCCGAGGAATCGCCTCCTCCCCTTCCGCCGCGACAAGCTCCTCCAACAGCCACAAAGCCTTAATGGGTGCGTTTGGACCAAAACAAGGGCGACCCGACAAACTCCACAACCGGGCGACGGACCATAGAGACGCATTAATCGCATGTATAAGAAAAGTGAAGCAATAAATAGTAAGTAAAGGGATTCTTTATCTCGATAACCGGGGTGCTCTCCCCAAACTAGATTTTTGTGTAGGTGTTGAGGTGAGGTAGACGAATGTAGGCGAGCTATGTCGCCCCCTTCTTGATGAAGCATTGATGATGATGACCTGATGATGCTTTTGTCAAGTGGTCGGTCATTTCATCGTGACTCATTAATGTCTTAAATCTTGTGAAACTCAAATAGACAATACATCTCGTGGAATTGATTAAGCGTTAGTAGCTGAATATACCCAATTTATACGGATAGTTGTGGTAGCCCTGTGTGGTGACAAACTCGATGACCGATGTAGTCCACCACGCCGGGTTGGTGCTTGTAGGACCTTGTTAGAGCTTCCTAGCCCCCTTATCATCCCTTTCTGTGGCTAGTGTTCTGATGTCCCGAAGTGTTATTGTGTGATTGCTATATTTTATCCATACTTTAGTTACCTTAGAAACAAAGTATTAGAGAAATAATTAGAACCTTTGTTTGTCTTGTTGTCCTCTTTGATTAGCTAAGCTATTCATTTATCATAGTATTCTTTTAGTCATTATTTGTAGGTTACTTTTATTCTTATTTATTCATAGCTGTTGGTATTTGTTATACCTACGTAAAATATTAAAAGATTGTATAATCCGCAAGCGCACGGATAATCAAGTAGCCTTCACCCTGAGGGTTTTAAATATAGTATCCATAGGGAAACGCGGTGAGGGAGACTAAGATCTAATCTAACCCGTGACAGCACAAGACCCAAGAAGGTTGGAAGTATAGAGGTGATTACTAAGATATCCGATCCTACTAGTAAACTTGCCTTCTCACTGTTCTATCCGGGGACATCACATAGGAGAAACACCAACAAAGGATGAGTCATCTAGAGATAAATCGCACTAGTCCTATAGACAGAGGTGGAATACAAAGGATTCAATGACACTCTACCTAGGAGTCGTCACCGTTTGTATCTACCAATCGACCTGAAATATAGGATGAATCTAACGAGATACTCGAGCCTAAGCACCACGCTTACACTACTAATATTACCCCAATCTATTGCAAATAGATTAAAGTACTCAAAAGAGACCCAGCAGATCAAGAACAATATAAACAATGATGCTTACTAAAAGAAGAAGAAGAAGATTACCGAGTAACTCCAAGTGTAGGTTAACTTTTTCACCGAAAAAAAGTACAAGTTGTAGAGGTAGCACCGACAGGCCGGCACCTCCTCAAGTTCCTTCCCTCTCTCTATCTCTTATTCTAAAGACTAGATCTAATGAGATCTAATCCCTCTTGAATACTAGCTCATCTAGTTCTAGTTCTAGTCTAGACCTAGGGGAGACTCAGTGGCCTTAGCCTATTGATAATGAATGATAATGAATTAGGGTTTCACCCAGGGCAGGGGTCTTGTTATATAGCCCTAAGGATGCACCACAGCCCTTGGATCAAACCGACCTTGATAGATGGGACAGATTGTTCTCAATGACTGCCATAACCCACGGTTGAAGCGCACCGAGCTGGCCCGCATAGGAGGGCTGCCACGGTCATGGGCAGGTGGTCGCGAACCCCACCTTTGGGCCTTGAGCCCAAACCACCACTAATGGTTGCGTAGATCTTGTCGACAGATTTCCAGAGAGGGTGTTTCAATCGAAACAGTCCGGATGAGAAAGTTATGGCCATTTTAGTGAACCTCTCCTCCCAGTGATATCTTTTGATTCTCGACTCGAATATAGCGAACAATATATCCGCTTTCGATCGTCTCTTCGACAAGCTTTTTGCAATGGTGCCATCTTGAATATGTTTAGAACATGTTTATGCTTCATATGCCTTTTTGCAAACTCTAGGCTTTTTTCCTATTTAATCCCTAAAAAATATATAAATCAACAAAACTCATGGAATTATGTCGCAAGAAGCCCTATACTATGTTGATATTCATTTTAAGCCCTTATTTCAGCTATAAAAACCCTCTAAAGTTTAAGTGCTATAAGAGATGTCAAATACAGTACTATTCACTTACCCCTCTTCAACTAGTTGATTTAAGTAAAACAAGTAGATACATGATTATGAGTTATTAAATTCTTTTAGCCAAAGCTTCCTCAGGGATACTTATACCCTTGAATATTCTCCCTAAGGAAAAGCTACCGGTGTTCTCAGGCGCTTTGTAGAATCTCTATTGTTTTAGCACTTAACAAACATCAACAAGCTTTTTTATAGTCGCCATTGTCATCGCCGCGATGACGCTGTGAGTTACACCTTGCTATCCTCAAAGATTCCCACATCAAGTGCCCATCCGATGTGCGGAATGATGACCATCTTCCATGATCGAGGTTCTCAGTAGTCCTACCGAGTATGGTTACCCGCTTATTGTTCCTCCTAGCCTCGTTTGGGAATGATGCCTATTGTTACCCGAGGGGCCGGTAATCCTTACCTTAGGCCCTCGCTGCGCAGGAGTGCTTGGCATTGTTATCGCCATTGATGATCTCTCTGGTGGGTGCTAGATAGCGGAGTTCCTCTAGCAAAATGTTGTCGGGTGAGGTTTCCTCCTGAGATCATGCAGCTTGATGTTTCTCCATAGCAAGGATGTTGTCGCCGTTGGCATCATTGTTGACACTTGTTATAGCATAATATTACTTAGTCAACTAAGTATGAAATAAGGGAATAAATGAATATCAACATAAGTCTAGGGGCTTTACTAACATAATTCCATGAGCTTTTGGTGATTTATATCTTTTTCGTGGATTAAATGTATAAAAGTAGAGAAGAACGGTGAGAAAACCCAAGAGTTTACATCCCATAATGATGACAAGAGACTTAACCGTGAAGTAACTCAACCCAAAAAAATGGATCTAAAACATCTCTAGAAGACACTTGGGAAACCTCGACACTAAGAAAGACAGACTTTGGGCGGTCGCCAGTAAGGCAATTTTTCTACGGCGACCACAAAGCCGTGTCCACATGTCACCTCGATTTTATGTCTCTGCTACTAACGAATCTTGAGGTTGCATTCTCCTATACCAAGTATTGAAGGGCTGGGCTTGATCCAATGGTCATCATTCATCGCCAAGGCCTATATAAGAAGACCCTCAATCTCCCGTGGCTAAACCCTAATTCATTCTTAATAATTATCTCTTGACCGTTGGTCATGAGGTAAGCGTCCTAATGTGGGAGGACAACCTCTCCTCTAGTTCCAATCTAGATTAGAAGACCGCGGTGAACTAGGAAGCCCTAGAGTGAGTCAAGAGCAAAAAGCATATCAAGTT
>JADLZK010008163.1:0-41274 GCA_015847255.1 Hyparrhenia diplandra | reverse complement strand
AATCGTTTGGGGAAGCTTTGGAACTTACAAACGCTCGCCTTTAAATATTCCTTCCATCTCCGAACCTTACCTCAGTGCATGACTTCTTTGAGTCATCTAGAATCTGTGGACCTTAGATCTTGTTATGAGCTTGTTGAATTGCCTGAAGGTATAGGGAATTTAAGAAACCTTAAAGTTTTGAATCTGAAGAGATGTGAAAAAATTGTGTGGACTACCAGCTGGCTGTGGGAAACTAACTCGTTTACAGAAGTTGAGCTTGTTTGTTATGGAGACAGTATTAAGCACGCAAGGATCTCTGAGCTTGAAAATCTTGATAAGTTAGAAGGCGAACTGCAAATTAAAAAAACGTTGGATATGTGAAAGATCCAGGTGACGCAGACAAAGTTTGTTTTGAAGAAAAAAGAATGGCATACAGAAATTGTCATTGGATTGGTATTCAAGACGGGAGGTTCAGCCTAATGATGTGGAAGAAGAGTTATCATTAAATATGGAGAAGGACCTGCATTTGCTCAACCGTCTTGAACCACCATAAAAAAATTGAGAAGCTGAGAATTTGTGGTTTTCGGGGTTCGCAATTGCCACGTTGGATGACAAAGCAAAGTGATTCTTGTGGTCCAGCTGATGATACACGTATCCTAATGCAAAGAAATCCATCTGAATATCCCCATCTAACTAAACTAGTATTGGACAGCTTACCAAACTTGGAGCATCTGGGGAACTTGTGGAATTGCCACTGATAAAGATCCTTAAGCTCAGAAGAATGCCTAAGTTGGTAGAGCTGCTTACGACCACAACCGGTTTAGCAACAACTGGGGAGGAAGGAATGGAAGTGCAATGTCGCTTCCCTCACCTATGCACTCTTGTAATAAGCGACTGCCCGAAATTGGTTGTGAAGCCGTACTTTCCGCTGTCTTTGCAGAGTTTAACACTAGAAGGAAGCAATGGACAGTTGGTTTCTTCAGGATGCTTCTTCCATCACCTATGCACTCCTGTCATCGTCTTGCAGCGCATGCTCATGGTGATGAGTCTTCATCTTCCTCCTGTATTGTGGATGTGACGGGTACTCAACTCAAGGAACTATACCTCTGTCGATTAATGGGATCATCATCTCGTTGGGGAGGTGCTGCAGCACCTCACTTGGCTACATACCCTTGACATATGCATGTGCAAAGACCTTACACATTTACCTGAGAGCATCCACTGCATCACCAGTCTCCGTAGACTGGCGATATCAGAGTGTGCTAATCTTCTTGTGCTGCCTGACTGGCTTGTCGAACTGAAATCTCTACAGGGTCTGAAGTTACAGTCATGTGCTCTCCAGCAGCTGCCTGAACAAATAGGAGAACTCTGCTCACTTCAGCAGCTCAGCATATTTTGTTTGCCTTACCTGACTTGCCTTCCCGAGAGCATGCAGCGCCTCACCTCACTTCAATCGACTTGTTTAATTGTGACGCACTAACCCAGCTTCCAGAGTGGCTAGGCGAACTCCCTGCACTTCAAAACCTCTCGCTCCAGATGTGCTGTGGCCTTACATCCTTGCCCTGCTCCATACAACGCCTTACTGCTCTTGAGGAATTATTCATAAGCTTCAACCCTGAGCTGATTAGGCGTTGCAGGGAAGGTGTGGGGGAGGATTGGCACCTTGTCTCACATATTAAAAATTTAAGGCTATTGGACAAGGGGCTTCAGATCATTGCGTCATATTATAAGGCAGACAAGGATGGCCAGGTGAGACATTTCTGTTCCTCTCTGGCATGTGTGCCCACGTTCGTTTTTCAAGGAACCCACACTTATTTTCTTCTGCTTACGAAAATTGCACAGCTTAGATATTGGTAGATGATTATATGCTGCCTTCTTTTCTTTCTCGAAAAATTGTATTACACTATTTACTATATTTCTTCACGAGATCTACACTTTTCCTTTTCTTCTCCTCATCAGTCATCCATATTACTTCTCAGTTCGGTATACATATATGCATTTTGCATGCTCTCAATATACATACTTGTACAATAAAATAGGGTACTAGATAGAAATGTGTCACAGACGCAGTCCCAAAAGCTTGATATAGTCTTAATGTTTGTTGCACTGCTTCCCTGTGAGTCCTCTCGAAATTAATTGTTTCTTTTTCTTTTCCAGACTCTGCAGTGGTTACGTATATATGCATCAACTTCGGAAAACAGCCGCTTGCAGCGGTAAAGAACTTCGACATATTTGCCCACTCTCTGTCTTCTAGTTGATGGAAACATGTCTTTCGCCCTTGAGGAGCGAAGCAGACAATATGATGGCAGATGTCACGACTAATGTGCTTCTGAAGAATGACAAAGCTGACTCAGTTGGGTGGCATGCGTTGGGAGCTCAAGGCAATGCGCTTACGAGAGGCAATTGCAGTTGTTGGAGCAGATCGGAGCTGAAGGCTGAAGCCATGCATGCTAGCAAGAAGACAATGATTAAGGAGAAGATTCAGAGAGCGGATGTCTTTTCTTAATTAGTACAGTATATATTGTTGTGTCTGAACTCTGAACCGGTTTTCAGTTGGTCTGTAAGTGCAGGTTAGCTGACCTCATTTCAGTTTCAGTCTCTCGTGTGAGTGTGAGGTAGAGCTTCTGTCTTCGAATCATGTTATTACTCGTAAATATCGAAGCTCTACCTTCGTGTGCAGCAAGCAGAGTCTTGATCCTTTTGTAAATGTCGATTTCTGCTCGCCCCACACAAAGGTTGAGCTTTGATTATCGACCAGCTAATGGATTCTGCGTGTATATAATGCACTTGATCAGTTGATCTTTATTCTTCTTTTCATTGTAATACGAATAGGAATAGCTAACTACAGCCACAAGATTCCCTGTCTGAACATGATGGTACTAATATTCCTTGTATGAGCATCAACATCAGCATCAGGATTAAGTGTGTTTTTAGTGTTACACCTTTCTGTGCATTACGCTGGGTAGCTTTGGATCAATGTCATGATCTGATGAAACCCGTACCAGCTCTGAACTTTGAGCTTTTTTTAGTAAAGGTGAACTTTGAGCTTTGAATTGAGTCAACAGATTGCACGGTACCAGTGACAGAGTTTGCAGAAGCAGCCAGACATGAGCAGAAGAATTTTCGCTCTGAAGCCGGGTGCATTCTTCGCTCTGAAGCCGCATTTAGCCCGCTTCTATAGGCTGCCACCCAACCACGTTTGCATTGCATTCAACTCGTTTTTTTTTTTTTTTTTTTTTTTGGTGCCTTGCTGTGTGTGATCTGGGCCAAACTGAGGATATTTTTGGCCCAGTTGGTTGCGTATCCCGTCAGCCCGTGACGAGCTCGGGTCGGTATTGTCAGTCGTTGGTCCAAGATATTCATAATGGGCAACCTAACATGTTCAGAAAGAACTGGGTCGGCCTGCTCTCCGCACAGAGCCCCCGACCCCTTCCCCGGCGGCTTCTGCGCATAAGCTCCCCAAGCCGCCGCGACGCTGCCACATGAGAAGTCGATGCCGCCCCGTCTGTCCTGATCCCGACGCCCTCCAGCGGAGCGCCGTCGCCGCCGCGCTGCGGTGCCGCCGGAGCTGGACTCCGCTAGACCGCCCGTCCCCATCCTCCAGCATAGCTGCAGCGTAGTCGCCTGGTAGGGTTGCCAGCGCCCCTGCCCAAGTGTCTGTGCCCGCCGGGCAGCGCCCCGCCGCCGCTCTAGTGTCCTGCATCTGCTCCTGCTGCTTTGCCTCTGCTAAGTGCCGACTGCTGCTCTGCGTATCTCTGGTGAGTAATTGGTGATTGCGAATGAAATACGAATTTTGCGATTCAGTATACGTAGTGCCACATAGAATAAATTCTCCCACCCGCCTTTTGTAACTAAATATTCTGTGATTTTAGTAGAGACATAGTCCACTTTCATAGCATTTCTTGAAGCGTGTGATGGCAGTGATTACTATGACTGAGCGAATAAAACTCACCAAATTAGCACTCACACAGTGGAAGACTCTACCATGTAGCCTATACATCAAGACTCTACCACAAGAAACTATAGTTCACAGTGCACACGCTTTGTAATGACAGTTTCCATAGACTAGTTAAAGAGCACGTGCGTGCCGCACGTGCCTAAAAAACATTTGCCATTTTTATTAGCCATTTTCCAGATAGCTTAGAGTTATAATCTTATCCAAGCATTTCCACTGAGTGGAACTCATTAGTGTACATTTATATTCCGCACGTGTCTATGAACAATTCTATAAACATCATAATGACAACAATGTCTTCTTTTTTTTACAAAATCTTCATGGTCATATTAAAACTCCATCATATGTTTCTATGTGAAGCAAGAAAGATGATAATTTTTAAAAGCCTGTTTGTGTACTTTTTTAGTGACCTGCAATATTTTCCATAGGAATGTTCTGCCCAAATGTCATTGTGGTCAAGGTAACCATGCAGACACCTACTTAGATTATGTTGCACAACGCTATACAAAATTTTAGCGTGCATTACTAAAGTAGATTATATCATGGATAAACCTAGAAGATATATTCAATAATCTTTCCTTAATCACATAGAAGATCCATGATGTGCAACACTTTGAAGTGTACAGAACTACAGATTGCCCAGCGAAACCCAGCCATCAAATTAAAGGCAAGGCATTGGTACCTCATTATTGTAATACTGTGTTAGAATGAGAATCACAATCACCATCTTGTTATTGTTAGAGTGATCCCTATCTTTTTACCTATTGATGGAATAATCCTACCTTCGACAAAAAAAAAAACTGATATGGTTTTGATAGCATAGATATGAATGTGTAATAAAAAAAAATACCTTAAGATTCAAACAAGAGTAAATTAAGCTCAGTATTCTCCATGTATGTGGGTATCTTCACAACTCATCTAGGTTCACATTCTTAGCAGACATATGTTGATCAGTCCAAACAGAAGAATCATGTTCGATCCTGCACCCATTGAGAAGTCTTTTTTTAATGTTCATTATCGGACAATAATTTATAAATTATTTTCTTGTATAGCGATTTTCAAATATATCTCAAACACACCACCCTAGGTAATAAGATCATTCATCAGGCATGATAAGCAGCTCAGGTCTATTCTAGGTATACACGGGTCAATTGGTGGCAAAAATAAAATAAACATTGCATTATGTACAAAAGCTACACTCGTGATTTAGTGCCTCTGAAAGATTGATAATCATGCCCTATCTACTCACAGCATGATAGAACTACGAATCTTTGATATATTCATAGGCAGAGGTTGAAGTTATGAATGTAACAAAATTAATTTCTTATTATTTTGGATCTATAATTATTTCCTCCAATTTTCACAAGTTTCTGCATGTATTATTACAAGTGCACAAATCCTGCGAGCTAGAGATCGGAGACGAGGAAGATGAGATTGGATCTTAAGGACTCAATTGTAATTTTCTTTTTTTTTAAAGTTCAATTTGTAATATGGGAGGATGTACTGTGCTGATGCTTAATATATCTTCCTTTTTGAAAAAAAAGTTCATCTTTTTTTTACGGTATAACAACAAACACACAGCGAGAATGAAGGAGGAAACCTGGCGGCGAGCACGCACCGGTGTGGCAACCATCATCATGAACACCACGTCTAAGCTCTTCTCGGTCATGAGGACATCAGCAGGCAGCGCCCCTGGCCGCCTAGCAGCCAGGCTCTGCGCTGAATGTAATTGACCGTAATTCCCCCAAAAAATGACACTAACTTGCTTTTTAGGTGACCCACAATTTCAATAATATTAAGCCACAAATCTAAATGTACCTAAATAACTTTGAAGCCATTTTTATAATTTGTTCAGGTACCCCATATTTCACGTAATTGAAAGCAAAATTAAATTGCTTATAATTCAGTTAAATGGTCCATGTGTTGAGGAAAAAACATTTTGCTACAGTTCAAGCAACCCAAATACTGCACTGGATTAGACATACCGACATACCAGTTAGCACCTAATGCATCGAAGGAGGCCAAATTCATAACCAACGATAGCAAACCTGCAGTTAGTGTCAATCAGCATTGCAGATATAGATACCATCAAACATCGACCTAGGATGAGGTTAAGGCAAACCAAGTTACCCTCAAGCAAGCATGGCAACAGTCTCGGTAACCTTAGCACATAAATAAATTATTATCAAGATACAAGATCTCTAGATAAGCATCTATAATGCGACACCCACGTGTTATGAGAACTCTTTGCGACTCAATGGATGGAATACTAATGAAATTTTTTTCTGAGTCTTTTTTTATACAGCATATAAGTATGATTGACCTTATTCAAATGTAAAATAGGATAAAGTTTTAATAAAGAAACACAGATTGTAGATGTAATTCAGATGATGATATTTACAATAGATTGCTTGAAATAGTCTCTACTCCCTAACTTTTGAATATAGGGGATTTGTACTTTCTAGTATCCCAAGTCATTGAGACTTATTGCATCATATTTGGTCAACACGAATAATGGCATATGGGTACAAATAGTGTTTAATTCCTTTAAAAAAAATCCTACCACTTTATAATTAAATTTAAAAGGTGCAAATCCTATTCAAACTACCTTTTTCCACAAATGTTTGGCAATAACAAATGCATTAACCTATTTTTGATATTTGAAGATAGTACAACTCCTCTATCTGATCCGGCAACCCTTGATATTATTAGTAATTGAATAGTCTCAAGTCCAACATAAATAATCGTTGTCCCAGATGGTAATGGTATACCTAATCAAATAAACACTGACACCATTCAGAATTTCAGATCCTGCATGAATTAGTACACGATTGCTTCTGTTAGCTTGTACTGTTCATCGTTAACATGAGGGAACTCAAACAAATGCAACCATATTTTTTCACAGGCAGAGAATAAAGTTATAAATGTAATAAAATTAATTTTAGATTATTGAGATCTATTATTATTTTCTTCGAATTTAACAAGATCCTGCATGGATTAGTACACGATTGATTCTGTTTTATCTTAGCCGTAACAATAAACACGCATGAAAGGAAACCAAGCGGCGAGTACGGACCGGTTTGCTGCGAACGTCCCTGTTCGCTACTCCCATGCCACCGCTTCGTCAATCGTGCGTTCGCCGGAGTCCGTCTCCACCGCTACAACCTCGTCATTGCCGTAGCGCTGACCCGTTACGTGAAGGCATTGCTGTTCCAGCATTGGCTGTCCGGCGGCGTCGCCAGGAGAGTGCGTCGACAGGCGATGGACTGCGATGGGCAGTGCCCTGCGACTGGGCGGAGGGGTCATGTGGAGGCGTTGCTGTTCCTGACTCCCAAGGGTGGCCGCTGGGGACGCGTCGTCGCTGGCAGAGACGAAGGATTGCGATTGCAATGCCCTGCGACCGGCCATCCGTCGGTCCGTTGTACGTCGGCGGTCGGCGTCTGGCGGTGGTGATGCCCGTTGTGTGGCTGCGTTGCCAGAGAGGGCGATGATTTTAGCCCACGGTACCTCGTTGTCGCTCCCTCCGGCCGGCGACAGGCCGAGGGCCATAGTGGCAAGTGCAATGATCGACTTTCGTTCTCAGGCTGGCGTCCAGGCACTGCATTGAGGGGCAGTGGGCAGTCACCGGTGGAGGTTCCAGGGAAGTATCTCGTGGCAAGCGGAAAGGGACGACATGCATGCTGCGCGACTCCAACGTCCAAACTGCCAGCACGGGGCAAAGTGTCGCGACTGTCCAGACAAACAAGCGGTTGCATGTTTGCGGCGTTGGGTGTGGGTACATGCGGGGTCGTGTGGTGTAAAAAGAAAAGCGAGCGAAGAGAGAAACGCGCATGTTCCATATGTTCCTGTCGTTCTGCTCTGTTGGGTCCACTCGTTCCTTCTTTTTTATAGTATAGATATAGATTAAAACATTAATTACTCAAGAGTAAATGCACCCCAGCGCCTGAACTTGCGTGGGCATTGGGTCAAATAGGCCCCGAACTCAAAACCGGTCATCCAAATCTTGCAAACCCGTTTCACCCCAAAGCCCCGAACTTGCAAACCCGTTTCACCCCTGCCCCCGGTTTTGCATGGCTGCATGGCACTGTTGCGGACGTGATTTGCTACAGTAATCCCGGATTTACTACAGTAACCGCGGTTTTGTTTTTTTCCTTTTCTAATTTATTTCGTCTGAATCTTCGAAAAATCATAACTCTTCGATACGACATCGGATGAAGATGATTTTTATATAAAAATTATAGCCCTCGACGAGATCTATAACTTTTTAGTTTTGAATTTTTTCATTTGATGACGTTAAGGTGCTCAAAAAAATATCATTTGAATTTTTTCATTTGATGACGTTAAGGTGCTCAAAAAAATTATCATTTGAATTTTTTCATTTGATGGGTCTAGTTTCGTGGTCTGATGTTGACAGCCATAATAAAATAGAAAATACATCACGTTAAGTGTTTTCTTTTGTGTGGTTGCGTGTCACGCCGATTGGTGGTGCGCGGCGAAGTGTCAATTTGGAAACCGTACCGTAATATAACGTGTAGCATATCCGTAAATTTTTTTTTCATTTGATGGCGTTAAGGTGCTCAAAAAAATTATATAAAATTACAGCACCATAATAATCACGCACTTCTCGCTTGTCGCATTATTATGGTGCTGTAATTTTATAGTGCGACACGCGTAAGTACGCGATTATTATAGTCTTTGTAATTTTATATAATTTTTTGAGCACCTTAACGTCATCAAATTAAAAATTCAAAACTAAAAAGTTATAGATCTCGCCGAGGGCTATAATTTTTATATAAAAATCATCTTCATCCGATGTCGTATCGAAGAGTTATGATTTTTTCAAAGATTTAGACGAAATAAATTAGAAAAGGAAAAACAAAACCGCGGTTACTGTAGTAAATCCGGAATTACTGTAGCAAATCACGTCCCGCAACAGTGCCATGCAGCCATGCAAAACCGGACGGGCCCGGGGTGAACGGGTTTGCAAGTTCGAGGGCCCGGGGTGAACGGGTTTGCAAGTTCGGGGGCCGGATGATCGGTTTTCAGTTCGGGGGGCTATTTGACCCAAATACCTTGGCAGGGGCAAGTATTGCATTTACCTCATTACTCAATACAGAAAAAGATGATCGGTGTGGCATATCATGGTGTGATCCACCCTACACCTGATCACCTTGAACATGAAGCATACAGATGCATACAGTATCCAGAAGTTGTAGTCTCGTTCATTGAAGCAAAAATAATCACCACTAGTTACTAGAAAATAATCAAGGTACATCATAAGAGGAATATCAATACTACAGACAATGCAAGCAAAATTGGACCACGTACTTGAGCAGCCATACGGTGCTATTGACTGAATTAGATTAATTAACAAATCTGAATGGAGATAGAATAGCAAACAAAATAGATCTTGAGCTGGTGGCAGAATTGCTTGGAGGCAGAGTTGCTTGGAGACGGAACTCCTCTGTACCACGACCTGGACCGGAAGCAGACGCGGAGGTGGACCCGGCCTCAGCCTTCGGGCACGCAGGTGGTGAGGTGGTGACCTCGGCTTGGAGCGCACAGGGAATTAGGCGGAGGCGGCCCCGTCCCCGACCTCCGCTTCGAGCGCACAGGGGAGGCGGAGGCAGCCCCGAACCCGGCTGCGACGAGCTCGGTTGTGGAGGCGGACATGGCCTCGGTCACGATTTTGATCTCGGAAAACGCGGGAGCAGGAGCACTCGGAGGCGCACTCGGAGGCGTGCGGGAGCGGGCGGCCATGGGAGGGAAGGGGAGGCCGCAGCGGATCAATGGAAACGATGGCCGCCGCCACAGCGCAGACGCGAGCTGGTTTCTTCGCCCTCGGTCCTAGCGTCGACTCGGCGTCTAAGTTAGACGTCGTTTCTACGTTTATTTCTCATCTCTCCTCAATAAATGATCTGCCACATCAGCAAATTGTCTACGTGACACTGTATTTAATAGCCATAGACTCTACGATAGAGTCCGACCGTGAGTGCTCTTAGTGTGATAATAGCTAGGAAGAGAGTAATGAACTATTGAAAATTGAAATGCAGCTGGTAAATTTCCCCCATTTGCAGTTTGGCTGGGTCTCGAGATACGTCGATGTCGGGTGCCCTGTTGTCGGCGCCGCCACTTGACACCAATGTCGGGGCGTCGCGTGGTCCATCCCCTCCCGCTTGGCCCAAGGCGTCAAGTCTCGTGACGCGGTGGTTATGGCACTGCTGGCGATGGTGCCTACTTCTTCGACCCCATCACTTCCAAGCCTCGCCTGAGCCTGTCCATGAGCGTTGGGACCCAATGCGCTCGGAGGGCTGGCCGCCCTGACCCCATCGCCCGAGCCTCGCTCTGAGCCTGCCCATGAGCGTTGGGACCCCATGCTCTTAGAGGGGCTGGCCGTCCTCGACAAGTCTCCGGTGATAATCGGGGTCTCGCCTGATGTCGCCCGGCCGATCGCAAGCGCAGCTCTGCTCCACCATCCCGCGCCGCTATCATTGGAGCAACCCCGCCTCCGCGTTCCTCGTCGTCTTTGTCGACAACAAGCATTCCCGCCCGGCGCCGCAGTGGGAGACTGGCAGCCAAGAGTAGAAGCCGAGCATCAAACCCAACTGTGCAGGCACAGAATGTGATCATGGCAAAGTGGGGCCTTAGCAGCCGCAACAGCCTGCTGCTGAGGCAACTGATGAGTTCAAGCAGTACTTGGAGCTATTTCGTGGCGGCCTGTCGACATCCAAGTGTGAGGCCATCAGGAAGCTATTCCCCGCTGGCTGAGGTATTGACGGTATCCAGCTGGTGGAAGGGGTCGAGCTCGAGGTCTAGTTCCTCATCCTTCTACGGCCGTGCGCGTCACAACGTCATCAAGGAATTCATCGTCGAAGATCGTGGCTGGTGTTGCCCCTGGTCCAGCGCATTCTGTCGCTGTTGATCCTCTCCCTGTCTGCATGTGTTGCCGTTGTGTTGTTCACAGCTTGTCCTGGTGGATTGTTCGCCGTTTTTCCTTCAGCTTTTTTTTTTAGTTTTTTCTTCTTCCTTTGTTTTCGTCTTGTGCTCCTCGTCCAGGAAACCTTTGGTTACCTAGAGTTTAGTGGCTTGCTTGTTCTATTTGTTGTTGTCTACCTCCTGTTAATGAAATACATGCTATTTGGCTCATTCGCAAAAAAAAAAAAAAGAAGAAGAAATGGTGAGATTGTTGAAGATAGAAAATTTCAGTGCTGAAAATGATACACGTAAAGCTACAGCTCTAGACAGCTAGACTAGGACTGTAATCTTCTTCTTCTTTGAGATCAAAGACGCTCACCCGTCTTTATTACAAAGCTTAACAGCCAATGATCTCATTGCTGGGGCTACCAGCTTACAGAAACAAGGTACTGAAAAAGAATGCAGCGACGCCAGAAGTCTTAACCTTTTCTTATGCCTGAACAATTCTTATTTTCATGTTTTGCACGTTTTAAACTGCGGTTTTAAACTTATCTGTTGAATTTAAGGAATTTTGAGACCTTTTAGTATAGTCTCTCTTTTTGGTTTATCTTTTACTTATATACCGAAACTTTTTAAAGAATTTTGTACCTGTACCGATGAGTCTACCGAATTTTGTTTTTCATTATATTGTATTCCATATTAGAATCTTGGTTTGACATACCCTCATTGAGATCTCCATGGAGCCATCCCCCTGCAGTGAAGAAAGCGAAGGAGAGGCCATGGATGACGATAAGCATACGGCTACCGGCGACGAGGATCCCCACTCTGTTGCACCCTAGTGCTCCGCTCCAGCATTTCTTCCTGTGTCCATGAAGCTCCACTCTGTTCTGGGCCCTTCAACTTAGAGAAGAAAGATCCACTCCTCTCCCTGCGCCTTGCCAACAGGTACAGATCCACATCCTCTGTTTCTTTTCTTCCCCTTCGTGATTGAGTGATTTATTTGGGCGAGACACAGATAGCGAGGTTTGATTAGATGTGGCGGTTGTGATCTCAACTGTTTCAATCAAGCATCTATTTCTGAAAAAAAAGTCGTATTTTGCTACTGGAATTATCTTGGATAGTGAAATAGCGATATCTTTTATCTTGCGCTACTACAAGTAGGTGAAACATAAGCTGAAGCCGATCTATCCATTCAGTGGTTGGTGCACTGTGTTGTGCTTATCAATGTTGCAGACTTACAGGTGCGAAAATTGCAGTAGTATCTTGAGCCCATGCTGGTAAAGCGCGCAAGTCTTGCAAAACTATTGCTCAGAAGCTAGTTTTGTTTCTTTGAAGAAAATTTTATTGTCAGCTTTGCGATTCTGTAAAAGGAAGATCACTCATGGGTTTAGGGTTTAGGGTTAAAGGATCAATATATAGCTAGCTAAAAGTTTTTGAAGATTCAAGTCCTTTTTAATAAAAGCCATATATTTGTTTCTGGAAAAAATGGGAAACATATGTGTTACATAGCAGCTCTAATTTCTGTTCAGAGTGAGAACATGGGGAGCAGGGGAATGGAGTTATGTGATTTATGGAGAGTTGATCTAATCATGTTCAAGTTTGTGGCCTTTCAGCAGTTTGCAGTCGTGAGATGTTTGTGATTAAAATCAGTGTTGAACTGCTGAGTTCTTCTTGCTCTCTCGACCTTTAGCATCAATTTAAGAAAACTACATTTTCTGTGAAGAACCTGTCTTTTGTTGAGTTCTCAAAGCAAAGCTCACCAATCATTTCCTATCAGATGCTGCTTTGATATAATTGGAGGTCAGTTTATTGGGTTTGGAGATTCTCTTGTGGAGCAAGGTCTTCAATATTGCATATGTTTACCAGCTTCTGTGCTTACTGAATAATCTGACTAAAATATAACCCATGTGAGAACCGAGAATCATCAGTTGCAATTGATTAGATCTTTAAGTAGTATGTGTTAGACTATACATCTCCACTACATATAATGCACCAAAAAAAAAAACTTTCCTAAGACCACACAACAAAATCTACACCACACTCATTATCTCTCCTAATCTTCACTAAGTGCACCCAATAAAGACACCCTCAAAGCTAAGCAACTTTTTGAAATAAATGGCCCAGATCTATTCTAAACTCTTCTCTCACTCATCCACCAACATCCAAGGGTCAAAATTGCTGGGATCAATCCTCCTATCGTCGTCGTCGTCGTCGTCGTCGTCGTCGTCATTCACGCAGCAGGCGTGTGACTAATCTCCCGCGTCACCCTCCGTCTCCACGCGACCAAAAAAGGACAGGGACGACGGGATCGCCTGGAGCGCCGCCCGCCGGGAGCGCCGCCTCGCCGCGTCGCCGGGAGCGCCGCCCGCCGCCTCGCCGGGAGGGCCGCGCGCCGGGAGTGCCCGGCACTCGCCAGGCATCCCAGAGTCGGGCTCGCAGGGCATCGTCCCTCGCCGGGTCACGCGGAGCCCCACTCTCTGACCCGACCCATGTCACGCGGCGGCGCCCTCGCCGGCTGCACGCGGTGCCGGCTCCGCGCGCGGTGCTTCTGCCTCTTCGTCTTCCTGCCGCCGGCCGCCGTACTCCTGCTCTCCATGCCGATGGGCTGCTGTCGCATCCTACCGCCGGGAGCCGCCGCTGGCCGTCGTCGATGTCGACAAGATTTCATCCACCGGGTGTAAGCAGCAGCTGATTGGCTCACGCCGTCGGTAGATATGTACGATTCTTTCCTTCTTCCTCAGCATCCCAGCCACGGCATCACGCAGGGGTTCGTGCATCAATCTCGTGGTCTCGTGGCCCAGAAGTTGAAAACACGAGGCGGGGTCTGGCCATGAGATTGTTGTGTCGTCTCGCGCTGTAGGGTGACCTCGGATGTGCGGCACCGCCGGCGCAGTCAACCCAGAGGTCGACCTCCTGCATCTGGATCCACACACACAGCGGAACCCTTGTGTTCCTTGCCGCCAACTGCCTCACCCGTCTGCTCGTGGTCTATGGTACGTACAGCCGCAACTTGCTGCCATTTCTCTTTATTTCCTTTGTAACTTGTTGTTTGTGAATTTCATCTTTAGATTATGCCATCCATTCAATGGGGAAGGCGCACGAGAACTGTCTTGGAAATTGGAAGGCTGGTGTTGCCGGATATGATAGATAGCTACCTGACAGGAATGCCATCACTATGTAATTTGCCTCAAAAGATGACCATGAAGGGTGGAATTTCAGCATTTGTAGCATTTCAGGCACGTATTCTAATTCTTATAATATTTATAAAGGCCAAAATAAATGTATTATTTACATTTTCTGTCCTGTTGTGTAAAGTGTATTCTTATTGTCCTACATTTTCTTGTTTCATTAGTCTTCCACTTGGAATGACAGGTGCAAAGCTATGGTTGGAGCTTAATTGTATTAAGACCTCAAGGATATTTAATTTGTTTTGCATCTCCTGTCTGGCGTCAACAAAAAATAGACAAAGATCACTGAACCATTTTAATTGTGGAATATCGTATATGGCATCACCAATTTTGTCTGAATTTTTCATTTGGTCAATATTTTTCCATGCTAATCCAAATGTTCGTTTCTGTATGTGCAGCAATGGTTACTCTGACTATCAATTTGCTAGAGAAAAGGGTGAAATCTGACTAAATGAGCAAACTAGCATGAGTAGAAGCAGTCAATTCAACTCTGAACATTCATACAGATCTGGTGCAGGAGAGTAGGACCCCGATTCTGATTTGTTTCAAAGCACATCTAAACTGAATAACCTTCAGTTTATTGGTTTCCTTTGCAGGAGGTAAGGTTTGTAAATTGATTTTTTTTTTTTTGGTGCAAAACTGATGTATAAAAACAATCCCATTTGGCATGTGAAAGTTGTAGCCTAAAATTAATCGAATAAGTTTTCTTTTATACTGATTCTGTTTGAAAATCATGTCTAACAAATAATAATGTAATGATCTATCCTGTTATCATGGTTCCTGCAATGCTAATCAGATCCTAGAAGCATGAGCTGACTTTTGACTGTATTATAGTAGCATATACCAGCTGCAATTTATTGAAGAAAAAAAAATAGAGGTTTTTTTTTCCATGTTTGGAGTACAATCTTGGTTCAGAAAAGAAAATTGATCACTGTGGGAGGAAGGCAAGAACTCCTCCAACAATGCACCCTGCATTTCTTGATTTCTCCGCTCGCTGTTGTTTCTTTTGTTCTGTGTGTCACTGATTTGCCGGTTTGATCACTACAGGTGAAGGAAGACAAGAACTCCTCCATCGGTGCATCACGCTCATCAACCAGCTCACATTCAACAGAGGCCAACCAAGCCGGTAAAGGCCCCATATTATGGTTTGGTGATTCTTTAAATTCAACGAAAAGAACAGAATTTTGATGACTTGACTGAATATTCATGTTTGTAATCTTAAACATGATCACCATGTCCTTGCTTATGGATCAAGTGGATAGATGCATGCAGAGCCGACCATTTTATTATCTGAAATTCACAAGGTTATTTTCGTGTGCTAAATTTTCTGAAGCTGATGATCTCCTTTGTGAGAAATAAGTGATAGTCCTGTGCCAAATTTCTTTCATGAAACTTGAAGTGCAAGGTTGTTAACTCCAATTCCAAATCAGTGCATGCAGAGCATTTCTTGTATTAGTCCAGCTAATTGTTACTGCTGGTGTTCATTTTCTTTAGCTTCTTAGGCTTGTATTTGGCAACCTATCTGTATTTTTCATATGAAAGCTAAATGTTGAGTGAGAGGTAGAAGTGTCCAGCGTGACCTGCTTTGGTGCCAAGCCAGCTGCCACGTCTATCTTCAGGTTCAGTCTTGCTTCAATGGCGGATCAGATCACGCATGTTTCTTTCTGCAGTGTGTTCTTATATCAATCTACTGGATTCTGAACTGAATTCAGGACAAGGTTAATTGTACTGAGTGCTGAACTGTGTGTGCGCTTGTGTAGAAACAACTTTACTATGACGAACTATAGGAAAATAGTTGGGGGAAGCAATGAAACAAGGTATTAATGGGATTTTGCTACTCCCTCCGTTTTCAAATTGTAGTTCACTTTGGCTTTTCTAGATTCATTTGTTTAACTATGTATCTAGACATAGTGTATAACTAGGTGCATAACAAAATTAATGTATCTAGAAAAGCCAAAGTGAACTATAATTTGGAACGGAGGGAGTATTTTTTTTTTTATGATGCTATCTGTTTTTTTAATCAGTTGCTTTATGATTTTAGTTACGCTTTATTTATTTTTCTAGACATCACCGTAGCGCCCTAGGCGTTAGCGTTAGCACGGGCAATATACTAGTATTTCTAATAAGCTTAAAATGAATTATCCTCATCCCTGGTTATTATGAGAGAGTTGATCCAAATAGTGAATTTGTGCTCTTGACATTTTTATTCAAGGAATTGGATTCATGATGGTGAAGCTGTGTGCTTGTTTGACACATAGTTCACAACAGATCCTCCTACAGGGTTAGTTGGCCAGACCACAGCACCTGAAACCGAGTCAGCTACAGAGACCCAGTTGCTTGAGACTACCCCCGTGACTGACGACGAGCAGATAGCGTCACAGTTCGAGATCTCATGGCGCACCACTGTGCCTGACTCGTCTGCTTCGACCTCTCCGGTTGATCCTAGGTTTTGGTGCTTGACGCCATATGGGGAGAGTGATGTTGTGAGATAGGGGTAAATTCATGAGGGGATTTGTATTTTGCACGCTACTTCACGCATTCACGTTTACTTTCATGTACTGTATGATGCCATCAGCGCTTGTGTGTTGATACTTTGTGACATGTGTGCTCTCTACTTAATCTTATTTCACGTCACCCTTGTTTACTCGTTTGTTGCGCTTCCATTAAACTCTTTGTCAGAAAAGCTCTTTACTCCGTATGTTGTACAGTACAGACACATGCATCTGTGTGTTGGATCGCTCTCATCAGCTCGTCTCTACCGCATGCATGGCGCGACCGCATATAGCAGAGGACAGCGACAGCTTAACAATATATATGTACTCCAGGTGATCGAGTGTGTGTGTGTGTGATGAGAGAGAGACAGAGTACGGTTACGTACGCGCTTGTACACGTATGTACTCCCTCCGTCCCTTTATGTGTGTCGTCCGGGAAACGTGTCTGTGAGGGAAACACGGTTTTCTAGAGACAAATATTTAGGGACAGAGGGAGTACGTGTGTGTAGTTGCCGTACACGTGCCCGTACATACGTAAGAGTACTGGCCAGTGGACTGTGCCTAATGACGACAATAATGTAACTTGCTCTACCAGCAGCAGGCACACGTACTCAAGTAAAAGTTGCACGTCAGCTATCATGCACTTGCATTATTTGTATCGTACGTGCCAAAGCCAAACAAGTAAGTGAATGTACGTACGTGCGTGTGCCCAGCTGGTGCCGGCGTGGAGCCATACTATACAAATGATGACACCGCGTGACGCGCGGCATGACGTACGGTACGACCCATGCATGCATATAGTGTACGTACGCCCGGCTTTGGACCACCCTGCATCTATTGGTGGCTTCGTAGAGCATGACTGTCATGCATGCATAATATAGTGTACGTAGATGGCACCTAGCTACGCACATGCATGCGCGATACGTATGATTCTTTTTTTTTTTTTCAGGCCTCCAGATATGGTGAGTGAATGAATGAATGGATGGAATGGGTACGTACGGTGCCCGTACGTGTCCATACGTGTGGCACGAGCGAGCGGCCCCAGCCCCCCCAGTGGCAGTGTCGGTCCCTAGACGTCGGCTGTCGGCTGCGACGAGATCCACCACATCCACACGCGCACTGGCGTCGTCGGATGAGATCTGCTGTCCGCCGTACGCCGATTATTAGCGACCGTACGTGCTCACTAGCTAGCTCGTGATGACGACTGCCGGGACGTGCCGACGACGTCCATTATATTGGTACGAGAGATGAGATGAGTCCTAGCAACATCCCCGTCGCCGTCCGATCGATATATATCAGCGTGCCATGCATGCTGCTTATTGTGGGAGTATAAATACGAGATTACGAGTACATAGCTCCGTGCTCCTCGCCCAAATTATAGTTTATTTGACATTTTTTACCTTAAATTTAACCATTCGTCTTATAAAAAAAATTATGCAAAATATTATATTTTTGTTTTGATTTGCTTTATTAATAAAAAAATTCTTTAAAAGTAACTTAAATTTGAATGTGTTTGCATAAATTTTTTGAATAAAGACAAACGGTCAAACTTGAGTCCTGTTTAACTGCTGACAATGTCACGGCCCTAGCTATCTCATCCTCAGCGAACGAACGAATGACCCCTAAGAGCTAGCAACTCTAGCTAGAATACTCTTTATACATATCCTTCTTCTGTATTCAAACGATAGAATTATTTAAAAAAAAAAAAAATCAACAGCTTCTTCAATTAGATCTTCAACTATTTCCGTCCTCTATTTCAGGATTCTCGGTGGCCAATAATAAAAAGTGAAGTTAGTTCTCTAAAGTACGTATAAGATAAAGAAAAAAAAACAGAGGGGTACAGTGAAAAGTGGAGGCCGCGCGCTAAGCACTAATTCAAAATGATTCGCTACCTGCCAACTACCTTATCCTATCGCACTTCGTTCTCCTACTACATAGGCTACCATTTTTTAAAAAAAGGAAAAACACCTTCACACTTAATTACATACATATACAAACACTCTCCATTATTCGCTTATACTAATACTTTGGGCGGATAATGTTACCAAAGTTTAATGACCAAATTTTAAACCATGTGATTTATTTAACCTAAACTATTGCCCTTGCTACTACGACCATGATCGGACATTGCGATGCGAGCCAACAATGACATATGTTTTCTTTTACACATATTAGTAGGACACTACGTACTGCTGCTATATATAATGACACGATCGAGCGTGACCCACCATGCATCAGTTGTAGTCGTGGCGTAGTGCTTGTATGCATGCTTAGTGGTGTACGGTTTTGATTCTCCATAGCCAATAATATGGAAAGTGAGATTGGTTCTCTAAAGTACACACGAGATAAAGAAAAAACTAACAGAGGAGTAAAAACATATAGAGAATGACTTTTATTTATTGAAATGACTCTCTAAATAATAATTTGGAAGGTGAGTTTACTTCGTTCACCGGTGGTGGCAGCTAAGCATTAATTATTCACTTTTGATTTGGTACCTGCCAGCTACCTATCACTTCATTCTCCTGTTACATATACTTAGTATAGTGCCCGTGCTAACACTACGGTTTCATTTCAGGATACACATGAAAAAACAAACAACGATAATTTTATTCCAGAGTTAACTTTCACAAAAAATTAAGCGTGTAGTATCACTATGACATCATGGTACATATGCATCTGAAGTTTTCTTAATTATTCTTGGGAATGGAATCCTGTCTTCAGAATTAATAATAGATCAACCAAAGCACGAAAGAAAGCCATTGGTAAACTTAAAATAATTCTAGCAACAGGAGTTACCGTTTTTTTGAATAACTTGCTCTTTGCTCAGTTGAACTTTTCCAGAAGTTTCACCTTCTTGATCACAACGAAACTTTTAGCGGAACTAAATTCATTCTCCAATTTGATTGGCAAGTGCAAAACATGGACATGGGAAGTAACATTGTGATCAACTGCAGGCAGTCCAAGAGTACCCAGATGATATTGTTTCAATGGCATCTCAATTTGGTCAGCTCGCTTTCGTACGTCGTGATCAACTGCAGGCAGTCCAAGATGCTCCCCTGTCGACCTGCATGCCAGCCTTGCACAGCCACTTCGTGATCAACTGCAGGCAGTCCAAGAGTGTGTTTCTTTGAGAACGATGAGCACAAGGTGATGACGGGGCTGATCTACAGAACATCCACGAGAGGTGACAACGTCTGTCCATCCTTTGCATTTGTCTGGAAACACTTCGCGCCCCCCAGAGTGAAGATCTTTGCCTGGCTGTTAGTCAAGGACCAATTCAGAGCCGGTCCAACTTGATGCACAAGCATGTCCTCCAAGATGCAGTGTGCGAGATATGCAAGAGGGAGGAAGAAACGGCAGATCAAATCATCTCCGGCTGCCCCTTTGTCAGGAGATTCTGGACACGAATTGGATGGGACCCCGACAACGTTGCCCCGGTCTCTGAACTTTGGACAACCTGTGTGCCCGCGAGAATCCACAGAAAGGTAGCTTACCCTCTTCTCATCCTCTATTGCTGGGAAATTTGGAAACACCGGAATGAAGTCGTCTTCAGACAAGCAGTGCCGAGCATCGGCAGGCTGATCATTCGCTGCAAAGAAGCTGTGCCGGACTGGGCCTGCAGAGTGCCCAAGAAAGATCGTTTGCTGTTAGAAAGATGGAGGAATTCCCTCGGTTTGTAATAACTCCCTCTCCCCCAGTCTCTGTTCTTCTCCTGATTGTAACCGCTCCAAACTATTTTTGGGCTCAAGCCCTCCACGCCCGGGCGACCGGTATCTGTGGTAAATGGAATCAGGTGGGGATTACTTTAATCCCCCCAGTTAACCTAAAAAAAAAAAAAAAAAAAAAAAAAACTTGGCCTGTACAATATTTGCATGACCCGGTTCAGCAGGTCTGTACAAAAATCAACTGCATGCAAGCATCTGACCCAATTCTAAGTCACATACCTCCAAGATGTAGATAGGACTGTTAACTCCTCTTCTCAGCAGAAAATCATCGACCCTACGTTGTATCCAAAAGCAAAACATAATTAATTTAAACATGACTGCCTACAATTGCTACCTGCTCAAATTGAGTGGATCCAACGCAGCTCCAAAGCAAGCTCATCATGTCGTCCATGTACGCACGCGCAGGACTGGATTAATTCTGGCCGAGATCCCTGCCCAATCGCTCGTCCTGGTCACGCCGCCTCCATCTCGAAACCCTAAGCACGTCGGAATGAGTGGAGGCAATGCAGGTCCGGTTGGCGTGGTTGCGTCGGTGGGCGGTGTTTTGACCTTTTTTTTTTTTTTTTTGGGGGGGGAAGAAAAAAACAAGGTGGCAGGTGGGAATCGAACCAAGGCTGCTCAACGTGGGCGTGGGTGCCTGTGTGCGGGGGCGTGGGGACCGGGAGGAGGATGTCCATACTTTCGAACTGGATCGTTGATTCGTGAATGAGTAATGAGAGAGAATGTCAAGAAACAATATGAGCAGTTAATTTCAATGTGGTTGTTTTCCTGTGTGTGTTTTTTAGGGTGCATTAAGGAGGACCATCTCAGCGGGGGACATTTTTCCGGTAGACCAAACGATGAAGAGGTTGGTGCATTAGTAGGGTACATAGGCTACCATTTTTTTTTAGAAATTAAGCATTTCTACTCCTGTTTTGAAGCGAAATAATGATTTTACCCTTCTATTTTTAACTTTATGATTTTACCCCTATGATTTCAAAACAAAGTGAGACTTTACTCCTACTGTGTGAAGTCCATGTAACGGTGTTAACTCTAGACCAAAGAACAACTTTGCCCTTGTGTTTTTACACCTATTTTATTTTGATATCTGTATTTTTACCCATATTTTCATACACTACCGGATTCATCATCTTTGCCGAGTGCCACTGTGGCAAAAAATAAATAAATACATTACACTATAAATTTCTCACCAGCAAGCCAATGCGGATCATAAGAGGTGTTGGCTCAAACGCATAATTCTCACGCATCCAATACCTCTGCCTATAAGTTTCCCTTCCTCGAGATGGCTACCTTGCAAGGATCACCGCTAAAGCACATTGGCACGGGACACCACTAGGCAGCGGCAATCGTTGGTAGGCATTTCCCACCCGCGGCCTATTCAAGAAATAGGACAAATTAACCCTACGCTATGAAGGGTCGAGATGGCGGACTTGGGTGGGGGGTGTGGGGGGGGGAGTGAATAGTCCTTCCTAAAAGTAATCGTACCGGCTAACCCGAAACTAATGCGGAATTAAACTTATCGGTCTAGCCAAGACTTCACCCCTCTATCTATAACTCTAAATCACCTCACAAAAGATCCTACACAAGAAGAGTGAGGTGACAAGCCTAGCTTGAGCTCCTAATCAATTCTAATGCAAGGTCACACAAACCTAAGCACTAGTACTTCAAGCACGGGAGAGCTCCTACACAATTCTAGTAAGCAAAAGCACAAAGCCCCTAAGCTCACTATATGCACAATGGACAAGGAAACACACGCCTAACCTAAAGGCTCAAATTACTTAGCTACGCAAGCTACTAATTGTAAGAGCAACTACACAAGCAAGCACAAGATATATAACAAAGTAAATGCGAAAGCTTGTGGACGAGAATGCAAACCACCGCAAAGAGTGGACACAAGATGACACCGGTGATTTTTACCGTGGTCTCGGGAAGCTTGCCAACTTCCCCCTACTCCCCGTTGTATCGACCGACACCTTGGTGGTTCCTCTATTAGGCGATTCACCCACTTGAAGGTTCGCGAGCTAATTGGCATCAATGCCAAACCCGCAGCCGGGTGCCGCACAACCAACCAAGATCGGGATCCTCGAGCCTGTAAGAACCCACACCCAAGTGTGGTAACTCAATGACATGCTCCACTAGAGTTGCTCTTCACGATCCCCGTGAGGTGAGCACAAACCTCTCACAATCTCTTCTCCGGAGCACCGCACAATCTTCTTTGCGTGCTTCGATGGAGCCTCTTGCCACCAAGCCGTCTAGGAGGTGGCAACCTCCAAGAGTAACAAGCACACCGGCTTGCAACACGATCACCTAGTGCCACATGATGCAATTTCTCAAAGCAATCGCACTAGAATCGCACACTCACTCAATCAGATGAACACTATTAAGTTAGAGTGAGTGGGGAGGGCTCTCTAGCACCACAACACAAGCCACCAAGGCCCTAGTGTGCTCAGCACCCGAAACCAACCGGGTATGTGGTGTATTTATAGCCCAAACCGAGAAACTAGCTGTTAGCCTCGCGCAGGGGTAAAAACGCTCAAATTTACATGCGAGGACGCGCCGTTCACTAGTGATCGGGCGCGCCCGTAAACGCGCTATGCCAGCCCTACCGTTGGCGTCCGGCGGGCGCGCCGGCCTACCATTGGCCTCCGGCGCAGCGGCCGGCGCGCTGACGCAGCGGCCAGCGTCGGGCGCTGGCGTCCGGCGGGACGCCCGCGCGCGGCCCGCGACGATCGGACGCGCCCGCGGCGCGAGCAGCGCCCAGCGCTGGGCGTCGCGGCGGTGTCCGGCACCCATGCCCATGGCCGCCGAGCTCCGCCTTCAACGCTACGGACGCCGGGGTTCGGGCCGACCCATCGCCTGGCGCTGCACCGACCGGGCGCCGCACCAGTGTTAGTCGCGTGTTCCATAGCGCGATGTCGTGTTCTTCGTCGCCATTGCTTCGATCCAACTTCCGCCGCTTGTCCCAAGTTGCCAACACGTCGAAGATCACTTCCAAGCACGTGTGTTAGCATTTTGAAGACATTTTCTCAAGGGCGAAGTTAGCTCTTGATCTCACCATGCCACTCGATCCTAACACATCGCAAAGTTAGATCGCTCAAGTGGCACTAGATGACCGATATGCAAACAAGTTTGCCCCTCTTGATAGTACGACCGTCTATCCTAAACCCGGTCATAAACTTCTCTAAGCACCAATGACCGGGCGAAATGAAATGCCCTATAGGTTATATCTTTGCCTTACACATTCCATTCCGCTCCATCTCCAAGTGCCGATGCAATGTATGCATCAACACGATCAAGAATGATATGATAAACTCCATATCATCACATGACCCTCTTGGTCCATCGATCTTGACCTCACTTGCTCTTCACCGTTGCGTCGGTCCGTCGGCGCCAAGTCTTGCTCAAGCTTCACCGCCTCGCGGTCCATGACTTCAAAGCCTCGACTAGCTCACACTTGCAACCGGTCCATCAAGCCAAGCCTCATCTTGATCTTCACCATCTTGGTCACATGACTCCATGTCATGTCTCATATGCAATAAAGCTCATTCATTGCGTCATCTCATGTGAACTAATCTCCTGTGTATTATCTCAATCACACATTATTAGTCCACCTAATGTTGTCACTCAATTACCAAAAATCACAAGGGACCCTTCATGCTACTACACAAATTAACGGCCAAAAAATATGATGGACCGAGGTTACCTTGGTTTACTAGGTCTATCGGGCCTTGGCATCCTACGATTCAATAAAACACAATACACATATTAACCATTGATTCAAACCCTAACTAATGACGTAACTAAGGTTCCATAATACACATAATATAGACCAAATCAATGCGTAACAAATGAGGAGGGGAGAGAGGATACCTTGCTCTCGAAGATATATGAATCAAATCAAAGTTTTCATGGTCCAATATGTCGATTGTGGAGGTCGGGCTAGTTGGGGAGGGAGAAAAACCGAGACTTGAGGAAGAACAAATAGATGAAGCCTCGGGCAAGAGAAGGGAGCTGCCACGTAGGGCGCTACCGACTTCCCGACGTGCACCTCGGCGCCATGAGCTACGGCGCCGAGATGTGTTAGCTTCGGTCTTTGTGGGTCGTGGCGCCGACCCCCGGGTCCAAAGATGAGTTTTGACTCCCGGGGGTCCAAATGTGAATTTCTTTTAAAAAATGACCAAAATGCAAAAAAATCGGTGGAGGCGGGCCATGGGTGGGGCGACGGGAGAGGAGAGGATGGGAGCGAGGCGCAGTGGAGGCGGCGATGCGCCGGTCGCGGGAGGCCGGGAGCCTTGACTGGGAGGCGCGGCATTGGTCATATGGGAGTCACGTGGATCGCGGGTGGGACCGCGGGAGGTGAGGCGACTACCATCCGGATGTGGGCGTCCCTACTTCAGTCCTTTTGGTAGCAGAGATTAGTGAAATTTTTCCATTTTGGTCCTTTTTAAAACGTTTTTTGACAAATAGACCCCGGGCGAAACATTTGCTAAAAATAGGCCATTTTTTGACGTGTTAGGACACCACGCTGAGATATGTGGCTCGGCGTGGTGTCGGGCGACGCCAAGATCTGGCCACGTCACCAACGATCCGGGTCACCGGATCCACCGTGGCACGTGGGGCCGCATACCTCGACGTCGCGGTCACTTAACGCCAAGCCCGGACCTCGGCGTGACTGGACACAACGCCGAGGTCTGAACACTTAGGCCCGGCGCGCCATGTCCGATCGCAGGACAGAGGAGTAATGCGGTTAGCCTGCGCAACCCTGTTCTGCTACTGTCTAATCGGTGTGCTGGTGTACTAAATGCGTGCCTTTGCTCTCTCTCTCGCTTTTGCGATGGAACACGGCGATGGCCCATCCTTCCAAACAGTACTATACGCTGTACTCCTAGTAGTTGATTTTTGTGAAGCGGTTTGGGCAGTCCCAAGACCGGTCCAAGGTAAAAAAAAAAGGGAGACAGAGGAGTAAATGGGGTTGGATGGATGCATGTACTCCTCCATCCCAAAAAGATTGTAACTATAGGAAACATGACAGTCAAACTTTCTGAACTTTGATTAGCTTTATAAAAAATAAGTGCAACATTTATATCTCTAAATAAATTTATTAAAAAACTAGGCCTCGTTTAGATGAAAAAAATTTGCCAAAAACTTTCAAGTTTTTCCACTCCCTCTCCATCACATCACATTAAATACACCAAAAGACATATATTCGAGCAGTAAATGTAGGTAAAAAAGAACTAATTACACAGTTACTGTTATGCGAGACCTAATCTTTTGAACCTAGTTACCCCATGGTAGGATAATATTTACCACAAACAAACAAAAGTGCTACAGGAGTGCTATAGGAGTTGGAACAGTTATTTTTGCAACTTTCTAGCCATCTAAACGTGGCCCTAGTCTTAAAAATCTTTCCAATGATACTAATTAATAAAAATTTATATATTTTAAAATTTAACATATGAGTGCCGACAGGTTTATAATTTTGTGTGAGACAGATGGAGACACTGCCGTGCGTGTAGCAGATGAGGAGCAAAGGCCCATAGGAGTGCGTGCTTTTTTTTTTGTCATAGTAAACGGTCTACTCCACCATTACTGCTAGCTGCTGCTCGAGTAGCTACTCCCTCCGTCCCACGAATAAACATAATTTTTGGACTTCTATGATCTCTCGTTTGAGATGGAATTGTCTAGAATTACGTTTATTTATGAGACGGAGGGAGTAGCTTCTCTCTCAACAGAGACCACGTACTTCTTAATGTTGACCACCTAAATTTTACATGGTTGTTATTCAATATTCGGCTCCGTCGGGCGGTTCGAGGAACGGCGGGTGCCCCGGGTGCCGGCAATAAAGAATTTGTAGGCTGCGTGCCTCCTCCCTCGATGGCGTAGCGCAAGACGGACACGGGACGCGACGGTTTATCCTGGTTCAGGCCAACGGGGCCCTACGTCCAGCGGGGGGTGCGTCACGCTCGTGTTACTCGCGCTCAAAGGTGAGCCTGCAGTAGGGGTTACAGGCGGTCGTGCGGGAGAGAAGCGGTCTCAAGCCCCACGATCGTGGTTGCGGTGGAAGTGGTGAGCAGTTTTCTCCGTGTGAGCCGGAGCTGAAAGTGGGGTTGAGTCGTATCTAGCCGAATCGAACCCCTTCTCATGAGTCCAACCCCTTCTAATGGGACATTACTCCCCCTTTTATAGGAGAAGGAGAGAGATAATGTTTACATCGGAAGGTTGCCTAGGTGGCTAATTCCCGAGGCTGCACTGGTTGCATGTGCGCTGCCGAGGGCGCGGCTGGCTTGGATGCTGCTTGAAGAAGACACGCGTCCAGACCCG
The DNA here is from genome assembly GCA_015847255.1 of Hyparrhenia diplandra. NCBI lineage: Eukaryota > Viridiplantae > Streptophyta > Magnoliopsida > Poales > Poaceae > Hyparrhenia > Hyparrhenia diplandra. Next base: position 14,699 of record JADLZK010008163.1, on the reverse strand, counting down.
ATGGTGGACGTGTCGCTCCGGCGCGCCCTCGAGGGTCTGTGAGGCGTCCCTCACACGATCCGCATGGCGAGGGCCGGTCCCAATGGTTGTTGCCGTGCGTGTCAAGTGCCCGAGGGTCGGCCCTACGTGGCGTTTTGACGGTGTTCGGGGAAGTGAACAAAGTGTCATCTTGGTTCCCGTCGGTGGCGTAAAACATGTCACCGGGTTCAGCATCGCGTCCCCATCGGTCGGATTGGGGAGGTGATTCGGTCGATTTGATCGGGTGTAATCGATGGCACCGGGCGCCTTGCTCGTCACGCGACCGCATTGAATGCGGTGGTTTCCTTCCTCCGGACGGAACCTCCCATGCCCGAGGGTCGGGACCCGAGACGGGCTAGTTGGGGTGCCGCGCCCGAGGATGGAGAGCTGGTCTCCCTCGGGCGAGACGGAGTTTTTGCGCCCGGGGTGGTGAGCTAGGCCACCCTCGGACGACCGGAGATTTCCCGGGGCTGGTGAGCTAGGCCGACCTCGGGCGACCGGAGACGCGAGGTCGAGCCCGAGCCCGAGCCATGGTTTGATCATGCGGCCGACGGGAACGCCGTGGTTCGTTGTTCATGAGGGTCCTTGACCTTGTCCTTCGTGAGCGTAATGAGCTCTTGTACGCGTCGTGGTGACTCCTTCGGGCCGCTTGTGGGCCGCTTCGTGGGCTGCCGTCGTCGGGTAGACGTCGTGGGCTTAATGGCCCTGATCCATCGTTCGTCGGGCCGTCCCTCCGTGCGGGATGATAGCGGGGCTTAGGTTTTACTGGGCCTTGGCGGACCGACAAATTCTCATAGTTTGAGAATGTCTCGAGGCCCAATATTTTGGTCCCGGACAGAGCCCCCCGAGCGAGTGAGGACTCGCCTCGGGGTTCTCGCCGTTCCCGTCGCCTTGTTGTTTCTCGGGGTGGTTCGTCTACAAAGGGTGCGCGACAAAGCACTTCCGTTGGGTGTAGTTTCCCGAGGCCTCGAATGGAATGGCAGATTCCTTCGAGGTCTTTTATGTCTCGTAGCGTTGGCAAGGCCGAAAGCGACTCTTAAATTGCGCTTGTTTGTGCGGGCGTGTTTGGTTTGCGTGGGCAGCCCGAGGCCCGCTTATGTGCTAAAAGGTCGACCCAGGCCTCCTCGACTTTGATCATACGCTCCTCGGTCGCCCTCCGAGAGGGAGGAGGAGGAGACACGTCACAATGCCCCGTAAGCCGAATGTGCCGTGCTCCGGTGAGCGTTAGTAGCGGGTATGTTTAAGCGGGGTGCCCGTGCCCTTGCCGGAGCAAGGGTCGGCTATGTGATCCTGGATTCACCCCATGAGAACCTGCGGACCGCTTAGCGAGATCCGGGGTTTGGGCGGACCAACCCCGAGGGGCTGTAGGCCTCCCACGGATGGGACATCTCTATAAGCGACACCCGCGGGCCTTAAACACATTCGGGAAATCCGAGCCCGGGGGCCCGGGTATAACAGGTTGTGCATTTCCCTCCCGTCCCCGGCTCGGGTTATCCCGGGCGGCGGCCGAGAAACCCACGTGGGCCCAACAACCTCTGAACGTAGGGTGTGTCGGCCCGAGGCCCGTTTGGTTTCACCGGGCGGGCAACCGTCATCGGGCCGACCTTTTTGCCCCTTAGGGTCGGGCGCTGCCGGATATGGATGGCGGACGGTTTTACCCCCGACTTGGGAGGCGAAAGCGTCTCTCGCTGCGCTCGAGGAGGCGTGCTGCTCAAGTCCGATGGGGCGTGGCCCCGTGGCTTCTCGCCGGTGTGAAGATCGAGGGCACCGCCAAGGTGCATTAACGCCCTTGACGGTTCCACCGCGTGGCCGAGCCGTTGGATGTGCGGTTTCCGTTCCATCGTGGGCCGTCCACTCCGAGAGTCGGTTCGATTGCCCGGGCCGGCGGTTTGCCTTTCCCTTCCCTATAAATACGGGGTCGGGCGGCGATAGTTGCTCCCTTGCTCTTCGCCATCGCCTTCTTGCCTTCTTCTTTGCGAGCAATCGGGAGATAGAGAAATAGTGTGGGAGAGATTAAGGAGAGATTCACTTGCCTTGCGCTCGTGTGATCAAGGTTGCTAGCGGTTGCCACCCTTCATCTCCCTTACACCCATGGCGCGGTCGGGTAGCGGCGACAGCGAGGGAGGTGCTCGGCGCCGAGGCCGTGGCCGAGGTCGATGGCAACGGAGGAGAAACTTCAGCGCCGGTCGGTCGAAGGGCTCCTCCGCCCCGTCCGACGAAGAGCGGCCGGAGTGGATTGCTCCAGTTGGGGAGGAGGAGCCTAACCCTCGTGATTCGGCTACATGGTGAGCCCGATGGATCTTCATCGACGCCGGCCGGGATGCCGGCGGGTCGGTTCATCCGGGCGATCCTCCACTACTATGAAGTCGAGCTTCACCATTCGCCTCGAACTCGATCTCCCGGGCCGCCATCTTCGTCACCCTCGTGAGGGATTCACGGAGATCGAGCCGCATTGGGACCTCGGTTGTGGTTCTTCAAGGCGGACCTTACTCTTTGCATCGGTGGCGCAGGGTCGACCACGGAGGGCATTGCGCGTTGGAGGTTGTGCGCTCCAAGTCCGTCTTGAGCCGACGAGGCCGAACCGGCGATGGGTACATCCTATCCAAGCTCACCTCCTCGAACAAGGGGTGGCGGGATCGGTGGTTCTACCTCCACAATGATGGGAACGCGCTTCCCGTGTACACGGGCGGGTCCTCAAGCATCGCCCGCGCAGAAGTGGGCCCGGGTCCCCCTCGGAGGATCACCATCGGTTGGAAGGCTGAGGCGGCGGTCCTGCGGCCGGGGAAGGATGTGAATCTTTGCCGCCGTGGTTGCCACCTTTCACCGGCGTCGGTTCTTTGCCGGATGATGGATCGCCCCCAACTCATGTGCAAGATGGCGCCGGACGTCGAGGGTCTTGGCGCGTCTTGCGGATGTCGCCTTCGCTTTCCACCGATGGCCCCGCCAAGAGGGTGAGGGAGGCGCTGGGGTCCAACGCCCGGCACATATCCCCGAGATCCCCATGCGCCCGACCGAGGGTATATCTCCCCGGGTTAGTACTTCCTCGGCCGGTGTCCTTGCTTTGCTTCGGTGCATTGTTGCCATGGCGGTTCTCACTTTTTCCTCCTCACGGGGTCGTTTCAACTCTTAGGGACTCCCCTCCTCCTCGTACTGCGGTTTGGGCGCCGACCGCCGGGCTCACGAACCGTGCTCGGACGAGCCGCAGGGGCCAGTACCAAGAAGGAGGAGAAGAAGAAGAGGAACGTGGCTCGCGAGAAGTGCCGGGGCGAAAACGAGCGGGGTGAGTCGCCCGATACTCGACTACCGAGGGAGGACGACAACCGGAGGATGAGTTCTATGTGAACTCATCCGATGACGACGTGGCAGCTCGGATAGACCGAGCCATGGGGTTCCAGACCTGATCGGGGCTCCGACGAGCCTGAGCCCGAGCCCGAGACGCCGGGAACACCGGCACCCGTGCGCCCGAGGGTTCCTCCGGCCGAGTCCCGGGACCATTGGTGTTGGCCACGTCGGCACCAGCGTCGCAGGGCGAGGCCCGAAGGAAGAATCGACACCTCCGCCACGAGTACCTTGGCGTCGCGAAATGCACGGTTCGGGGGCGAGCCGGCGACCCCGTCCCGATCCGGCCCGTGGCGTACGGCGCCGTGGGGAGACGGCGCTGCGGCGTCAAGTCGCGACGCCGAGGTCGCAGCCATCCCGAGCCTCGTCGGCGCCGAGGGCCATACCTCGGGCTTCGTGAGTTTCGTTTTGCCTTTGCAATCTTGATTTTCTTACGGCGTATGGTTGCCTTGTCTTGGCGCAGTCTTGGGCCTTAGGAAACGGGGGCTGCTTCATTGCTTCGCACCCCAAGAAGGCCACCCGGCTAGCGCTCAATCCTCCGCCGGTCGCGCGGCCCGTGGGTCGACGGTGAAGATGCCTCACGGCCCGTCGAATCCTCTCCGTGGCGCCCGGCCGAGCCCTGTGTGGGTCGGGGCCCGCCTGCCGTCCGCCGAGGCGCCCCGAGGCCGCGACAGCCCATGGCGGCGATGGTGGGTTGGCTGTCCGGCCGATGGTGATCGACACGGAGGACTTGGCCGCGCCGCGGACACCAGCTTCGGTGCGGGCAAAGTGGCGCCGCCGAAGAAGGTCATGATACCGCCCACCCCGAGAGGCGGTCCCCTTTGTTCGGGGAGTTCTCGCGGGAGAGCTCTTCGACGCGGCGGAGACGCGCAAGTCTTCGGCCGGCTGGTGCTCGCCGACCCGGGCGCACGAGCCGTACAACCCCGACTTCCCGTACGCTCCACGTGTCCGCACGAGGCGGCCCTCGGCGGCGTCGTCTTCGGCCAAGACGAGGACGGTGCCTGTGATTAGCTCCGAGGGCCCCCTGGACTTCTACTGGTTTGGGTTCCCAGAGCTGCGGGAGCTGCCGGTGGATGCGGTGTTCCCGAGGATCCAACCCACCGGGCGGTCCCCATTGACCTTGGGTGATGTTCCCGGGCCCGCCGCCGCGGTGATCGATGACCGCTCCGAGTTCTCGGCGTGGAGGACCCATGAGCGGATCCGTCCAGTGGGCCGCCAAGGGCCTAGCGAGGATCGGGGAGACCATCACCGGCCGTCTCGCGGAAGCCGACGCGGTAAGTATCTTGATGGCCCTCTCCCGCTGCATATCCTTTGTGCTCGCGTCTTGATGAGTAATATTGTCATTGCAGACTCTCCGTTGCTTCGCCCGGGAGAAGTCCGAGCTCCTTCGCCAGAATGTCCTGAACTGGAACGCCCTTGGTCAAACTCGGGTGAAGTTAACCGAGGCCCCGGTGAGACCTCCCGGCTTGCTGCTCTTGCCGAGGAGAGGGAGTCCCAGCGACGGACCACGGAGGCCGAGCTGCTCAAGGCCAGTCCGAGTCCAGCAAGATGGCGGCCCGACATGGCTCGGATGAGCAACGATTTTGAGGAGGCTCGGACCCGGTCCCTCCAGCCCCGAAGGAGGCCCACGACGAGCGGGACAAGTCCCGGAGGAGAGCGAGGGGCCGGAGGAGATGTGCGACGCCCTCAACACCCGCATCGGGGAGCTGGTGTCCGAGGGGGAACCCTCGGGAAGGAGAAGGACCAGCTCAAAAGTCGCTGCGAATGAGCATGGCGTCATCTTTGGGGCCGGGCAACCGGTGCCAAGGTGCGTCTTATCCCCGGTGGGTTTTGTCATCTTCGATTTCATCGTCTCACCGATGTTGTCTTGGTGGTTTTGCGGAGGCGGAAAATGTCGGACCGAGGGCGTGAATACGCGCGCTACGCCGCCAAGGGCTGGAGCAGAGCGTGTCGCGCGCGAGGAGTTGGAGGAGGCCCCCGTCGGACTTCGGCCGCCGCCGGGCAACTGAGGTCGCCCCTCGGCTCGCAGTCGCTGGCGCCGCCGGTGGATTCCTTAGGTCGAGCTCCGGGCGCCTTCGGAACGGCGTTCGCACATGCCTGGCGGGTGCGCCCCCACTTCCCCGATGGAGTCCACGACGCTGGGCGGTGTCGCGACGGGCTTCTTCCTCGGCTCCGATGACGGGGGGAGGTTGATCCCGCCGAGAGGATGCCGCCGGCGCCGCCAAGACCAAAAGTCTATATGACTTCGTGGATGGCGCCGCGACTCGCTGTCCCTCACGCCGAGGGCGAGGTGTGTCCCCCTCTCCCCATAGAGTCCACCTATGAGGCGGACACGGAGATGGTGGACGCCACGTCCGAGGACGCTGCCCGACGGGCCCGACGCCACCCCCTGGGAGGGGCAGCCGCGGGGCGCTGCTCATGCCGGCTTCCTCGCGGCCGGCGGTGGCGCAAGTAGATGAGGCCTCCCTTGCCCCCGATCCTTCCTTGCATGAAAAGATTGGAGCTTGTAAGATGGATGTGTATAAACAATGGCGCCGCCGAGGTCCCGTGGCCTTGACGGGTGCACTTATGTTTTAAGGTTGCGTTCCTCGAATTTCATGTTTATTGTGTGGCCAGGTTGCTTGCCTTATCCGCTCGCAAGGTAGTGAGCACGGGTGCCTGTACGCGGTCCGTTTAGCTCGGCTACTTTGCTTGGGATTTCTCCGTTTGTAAGATAGCGGCACCGGGTGCCCTGGGTGCCCCGCTTGGTTCGGCTATCTTACTTAGGATTTTCAAGCGTGTGCGACCCTCGCAGCTTAAACAATCGATCCGAGTATACGCGAGAAGAACTTTTTCTTCTGAAAAAAAGTTTCGAAAAAAGAAAAAGGAGGAGGGAGGGGTCCCCCGAGGGGTCCCCTGTAGCCCCGAGGGAGTTTTAGTCTTGTACCGGGAGGCTAAGACTCCCTTAAGGTTTGCACGAGAAGTATTTTTTTGTAAAAGATGTAGATCTTTTATTTAGCGAAAAAAAAAACAGTGTTTGACTTCCGGTCTTGAATTTAAGGGTAGAAGCGGCGTAGCTGTTCTATGTTCCAAGCGTTGGAGTAGATTTCGCCCTTCTCGTTCTTAAGCTTGTAGGTCCCGGCCTTAGTATTTCGGCGATGAAATCGGCCCTTCCCAGGTGGCGTGAGTTTGTGATGCCCTTTGTTATCTGTTTTCACCGAGCACGAGGTCGTTGACTTGGAGCTCCCGAGGTTTCAGCGCTTGGCGTGATATTTGCGCAAAGCCTCTTTGATATCTCGCCGAGTGCAAGAGCGCAACGTCTCGGGCCTCGTCAACTTGGTCTATGGAGTCTTGCCTGCTTTGCTGGTTGCCTTTGCTCGGTGTAGGCTCGCAGTCTCGGGGACCGTATTCTATGTCCGTGGGCGATTGCCTCGGCCCCATAGACCCGAAAGAACGGCTGAATCCGTGGGCTCGGCTTTTCGTCGTTCGAAGGCTCCATAGAACCGATGGCAGCTCACGGTACCACCTCTTGCCGTGCGGTTCACCGATTGAAAATTCTCGGCTTGAGCCCTTGCGGGATCATGCCGTTGGCACGCTCCACTTGACCGTTGGTCTTGGGTGAGCTACGGCCGAGGTATCGACCCGGATGCCATAGTCGTCACAAAGTCAAGGAATTTCTTCCCCACGAAGTTGGTTCCGTTGTCCGTGATGATGGAGTTCGGGACTCGAAACGGGAGATGATATCCTCAAAGAATTTCACCGTTTCCCACGTAAGGGTTCACCACGGTCGGGCTTCAATCCATTTGGAGAACTTGTCGATGGCGACTAGAACGTGAGTGTGTCCTCCGGGCGCCCTTTCGGGGGTCCAATCATGTCGAGTCCCCACACCGCAAATGGCCACGTAAGTGGTATGGTTTGCGAGTGCTTGAGCCGAGATGCGCCCCCGCGGCGTAGAATTGGCATTCCCGGCAGTACGCACGACTTGATTTGGCGTCCCCGCACCGCCGAGGGCCGATGAGAAGCCTTGTCCCGAAGACTTTACCGACTAGCGTCCTCGGGCGGCGTGGTGACCGCACTCCCCTCGGTGTGTGTCTTGAGCAACTCTTTGCCTTCACCCCGGGTATGCATCGCATGTACACTCTGAGGCTCCTCTCTTGTAGAGTTCCCTTTTTCTCCAATTAGCACAAAGGACTTGGCCCTTCGGGCCAACTGGCGGGCTTCGGTCTTGTCCTCGGGCAGCTCATCTCGGATGAGGTACTCCAACGTGGCTTCCTCCAAATCGAACCTGGGTCGACCGTCATTGCCGGGCGTGGCCTGCCGCCTGGGGTGCCTTCTTGAGCCCCGAGGGTATTTCCAAGGGTATGTACTTGACCGAGGGTTCATTGAGATCTCGAGTAAGGCACGTTCGGGAACCGTACCTCGGGTTCTTTGCGACCTTGGCAAGCTCATCCGTGGGCTCATTGTAACGCTGGGTATGTGTTTGTGCTCGAGTCCATGGAATCTTTCCTCCGGCTTGCGCGCTTCGGCGAAGACCTCCATCTTCGGTCATGGCACGCCGAGGCCTTCATGACTTGGTCGATGACCAACCGCGAATCCCCCGGTTTCCAACCATCGGATCGAGGTCGGTCCGCGATCCGGAGACCATTGACCATTGACCTCGTATTCTCCGGGCGTTGTTGGAGGCGGAAAAATGCAGCCGAATGGCATACCTCGTGTGAACCCCGAGAGGTGAGATGAAGAGCAATCCAGCCCCCGCTGTCTTCATCATGGATCCGTCGAAGAACATGGTCCAAAGACTCGGCCCGGATGGGTGCGGGGGTAGCTGAGTATCGGTCCATTCACCACAAAGTCGGCTAGGACTTGGGACTTGATCGCCTTTGCGGGCGGAACGATATGGTTTCGCCCATGAGCTCCACCGCCCACCGCCACTCTTCCCGTGGCCTCGGTTTTGGAGAATCTCCCCGGGGGAACGAGGACACCACGGCAACGGGGTGCGCGAGGAAGTAGTGACGGCTTCCTTCGCGTTAAGCACGATGGCATACAGATGTTTCTGCATCTGCGAATACCTTGTCTTTTGTGTCGGAAAGCACTTCAGCGATGAAGTAAACAGGCGTTGAACCGGCAACGTGTGCCCCTCTTCCCGACGCTCTACTACGACCACCGCGCTGACCACCCCTCGGTAGTGGCGGTGGCGTATAAGAGCAGGGTTTCTTCTCGGATTCGGCGGTACTAGGACCGGTGGGTTCTGGCGTCGAGTTTACGGAGGTTGCCGAGGGCCTCCTCGGCCTCGGGGTCCAGCAAAGCGCCGGACTTGCGAAGGAGTCGGTAGAGGCAGGCCCTTCTCCCCGAGGTGTGAGATGAACCCGCTTAGTGAAGCCGGGCAGCCCATGACCTTCTCAGACTCCTTGAGGTCTCGGATCGGACCCATCTTGGTGATTGCGTCCCACCTTGGTTGGGTTTGCTTCGATGCCTCGTTGAGAGACGATAAAGCCCAACAACATCCCTCGGGGAACCCGAATACGCACTTTTCGGGGTTGAGCTTGACTCCTTCTTGTTTAGGCACTCGAAGGTTTCCCCGAGGTCTCCCACGAGGTCCGACGTTTTCTTGGATTTGACCACAATGTCATCGACGTAGGCCTCAACTATCCGTCCGATGAGTTCCCCGAAGATGATTTGCATGCATCGCTAGTATGTTGCGCCGCCGTTCTCAGCCCGAGGGCATGGTGAGGTAGCAATACATCCCGAAGGGTGTTATGAACGAAGTCGCGAAATGGTCGGACTCTTTCATTTTGATCCGTGATAACCGGGTATGCGTCAAGAAAGGACAACGTTTAGATCCCGCCGTGGAGTCGACAATTTGGTCGATTCGAGGCAAAGGAAAAAGGAACTTTTCGGACATGCTTTGTTGAGACTAGTGTAGTCCACACACATCCGCCATTTCCCATTCTTTTTCTCTACTAATACAGGATTAGCTAGCCACTTTCGGGATGGAATACTTCTTTTATAAATCCGCCTCCGGCAGCTTGTGGATCTCCTCGCCGATGATCTTCCGTTTGGCGTCATCGAACGTCGCAGCGCCAAGTGCGGATGGCGCTTCGAGCCTGGCCGGATGTCTAGGGAGTGCTCGGCGACATCCCTCGGTATGCCCGGCATGTCCGGAGAGGTCCCCATGCAAACGTTCATGGCGTTCGACGGAGGAAGTCGGCGAGCACTGCTTCCTATTTTGGATCCAGTCCGAGCCGATGGTCAGCAGCTTCTCCCCGGGTTCTTGGGATCGAGTGGGACCTTCTTTGTGCCCGAGGAGGGCTCGGTTCCCGCCGCGGCGCTTGGCCTCGTGCTCGATCGTGATTTCGTCAAAGCTCTTTTCGCGTCGGCGATGAGTGCCTCGGCAATGGCGAGTGCCTCGGCGTACTCCACGCTCTCTACATTGCACTCATATGCGTGATGGTGTGAGGGCGATGGTGATGACACCGCTTGGCCCCCTGCATCTTGAGCTTGAGGTACGTGTAGTTCGGGACAGCCATGAACTTGGCGTAACAAGGCCGTCCCGAGGAGTGCGTGGTAGGTACCGCGGACCCCAAGAATCTCAAATGTGAGAGTCTCCCCGCTGAGAAGTTCGAGGGTCTCCAAAGCACACCGGCAAGTCAATCTGCCCGGGGGCTTAAGTTGCTTGCCGGGACGACGCCATTGAATGCCGCCCTCCGTGGCGGATCTTGGACTTGTCCACCCCGAGGAGGTCGGGGTCTCTTCGTAGATGAGGTTGAGGCTGCTCCGTCCGTCCATAAGGACCTTGGTGAGCCGAGTGTTGGCGATGATGGGATCCACCACCAATGGATAAGCCCCCGGGTTCGATGTCTTTGGGGGTGATCCGACCGGGTCGAAGGTGATGGCCGATCGACCACTTCTTGCGCCGGGGTTCTGCCGCTCCGTGGGCGTAGACCTCCGGACGCTCCTTCTTGCGCCGCCTGCACGCATATTCTTGGTGCTGCCGCCGAAGATCATGAAGCGATTGTTCACCTTCGAACTCCTCGTTGCCCTTGGCGCCACCCTCGGGAGCCTCTTCCTCCTCGCCCTCGGGGATGGCCTTGAGCTTGGCGAAATGTTGGCGTACCTTCTTGCACTCCCCGAGGGTATGCTTGACCGGGAAGCTATGGTTCTGGCACGGCTTCTTGAGCATGTCGTCGAAGGTTTCTTGTGGCGGGGGCCGGGGCCCCCTTGCGGTCGACCCGCGCCCACCATGTCTTCATCGTTCGCTTGGGCGGCATGGCCCTTGCCCTTGCGGCTCTTGTCCTTTTTCTTCTTCTTCTTGCCCTCCCGAGGTTGAGATCCCTCGGGCTCCTCTTCCTTGCGCTTCCCCTTGCCGAGCCCTGATTGAACAGCCCCGACACTGACCTCTTCACCAATGGCGAACTTGGTGGCAAATGTCCATCGGTTCATTTGCCTCGGTTGGAGTCCCGGCGTCCCAGCTTCTTCACGAGGTCTCGGCATGAGGTGCCGCCAAGAAGGCCCCTATGACGTCCGAGTCCGTCACATTGGGGAGCTCGGTCCGCCGCTTGAGAAACGCCGAATGTAGTCGCTAGGGATTCATCGGACTTCGTCGGCAATTCCGAAGGTCCCGGAATTTCGAGGCGCGATATCACGTGCCTTGGAAGTTGCCTTTGAAGGTCCTCACCAAATCTGTCGGCTTGATATGAGGTTGGGCGGAAGGTGTTCCAAACAAGCTCGCGGCGGACTGGAGAGGTACGAGGGCGTGTTCCCGATTATCACCTTGTCATCGTGTGCCCCCTCAAACCGACAAAGCCCGGTCGATAGTCGCCCAGCCATACCGGGGACGAAGTTTCCCCATATTTCTCGAGGTGGCTCGGTGGCCCGAAACGCTTGAGAGTGGTGCTCTCCCGATGTCCCTTGTAAAGGCCCCGTGGCCCGGAGGTTCTGGAGTACCCTCTTGTCTTCCCGACGCGCCGGAGTCGTCCCGCCGGTCGCCCACTGGGGTGGGCTGCCTCCGCCACGCGCTCGTTGTCGCCGATCTCGTCTCGAGGTCGGGTGCACCTCGGTGACGGTCTTGGCGGGGTCTTCGATCCGATCAGACGGGGCGGACTCTTTCGCGGTTGTCGTTCAGCGCTCTCGGGACTGGCCTTGCCGAGGCTTTGCTTTGCTCAGGCTGGGCCGGTGCCTTGCGGCTCGTCCGGACTCCCCCTTGTCGCCCCGATGTCACGGCCCGACTGCGAGGCCGAGCTCTCCGCTTGTTGTACGGCTGCCCTATCAAGGAGATGCCGCAGCCTTCCCGAATGCGTCTTCCCTCGCCGGTAGAGGGCTCGGGCATCTCGCGACGAGCATGGCTCTGCCCGCCTGCGCTGAGGCTTGCCTCGGTTGAACGGGGCTGCTATGTCGTCGGAGGTGTGGCACTCCATTGGCATTGCGATTGCGCCTCCGGGGGCTCCGGTGCTCTCGGGCTGGTCCACGCCGGCTCGCTCCCCGTTGAATGTTACGCTCCGGTCGTCGAGAAATCGCTACGGATTCCGCCGAATCCGGTTACGCAAGTCTTGCGGTTGTGCGTTTCCGCCGGGTAGTGGGGCGCTGCTACGGCCGACAGAGCAGAAGGCGAAGCGCTGGTGCCGGGGCTCGCCCGGGCGAAACGTCCATGTCGTCGTCGCTGACACGCCGATGAACTGACCGTCTTGCGGCGGGACTTCCACGCTTGAAGCATTCCTCGTGGGGGTCATAGTATTCGTCTTCGCTGTCGGGTGCAAGGGAGCGCCGAACGCCGGATGAAGTTCCTGTTCTCCGGGTGGTAGAGCGAGTCCCTACGCTCCCGGCCTGTGCCCCAATCGAACCCGGAGGAGGTGGCATGACGGGGTCGCCACGCGCATCCTCCTCGCGATGCGCTCCCCTCGAGTGCATGTCCATGGGGTAGCGTTCCGTGGAACGACCGGAGGCCCGCCCCGTGCTCTCTCGGGCGAGCGTTTCGGCGGAGGTTTCGCGCGCCTCGATGGATTCACGGACTCCCTCCGGTCACGGCCGGGCGGAGGCGTTTCCGATGATTAGGGTTTCGGGGCATCCTTCCACGAGTGGACGCCGAGTGCGGATCTTCCCGGGGCCTAGGGTTCCGGGAGCCCTTCGCCAGTCGGCCGGGAAATGTCGACGATTCGAATCCGTTACTGGAAGCGCCTTCTTGCGCTACTGGTGGTTTACGCCTTGCCGCCTCGCGCGACGATCCGTGATGGTGGGCACGCCGTGGTGGCGATCGCGGCTCTTCGCCGGCCCGGTAGATCCGGCGGCAAGGATCATCTCGTAGTCGTGGCGGCGTCACGAATGCCCGGCGTTCGAAGAACGGTGGAGTTCAGCTGAGAGCACGTGCTCCGTGGCGGGTGCGGAAACGAAGGTGGAGGCGCCATGAGGGTTGGTGGAGATGCGGATTACACATAGCGAGCCCCTACCGCGCGCCAACCGTCGGCGGTTCGAGGAACGCCGGGTGCCCCGGTGCCGGCAATAAAAGAATTTGTAGGCTGCGTGCCTCCTCCCTCGATGGCGTAGCGCAAAGACGGACACGGACGCGCGGCGGTTTATCCTGGTTCAGGGCCAACGGGGCCCACGTCCAGCGGAGGTGCGTCACGCTCGTGTTACTCGCGCAAAAGGTGAGCCTGCAGGGGGGTTACAGCGTCGTCGGGGGGAGAGAAGCGGTCTCAAGCCCCACGATCGTGGTTGCGGTGGGAAGTGGTGAGCAGTTTTCTCCGTGTGAGCCGGAGCCGAAAGTGGGGTTGAGTCGTATCTAGCCGACCGAACCCCTTCTCATGAGTCCAACCCCTTCTAATGGGACATTACTCCCCCTTTTATAGGAGAAGGAGAGAGATAATGTTTACATCGAAGGTTGCCTAGGTGGCTAATTCCCGAGGCTGCACCGGTTGCATGTGCCGCCGCCGGCGCGGCCGGCTTGGATCTTTGCTTGAAGAAGACACGCTCGCCCGGACCCGATGGTGGACGTGTCGCTCCCCCGGCGGCCCCGAGGGTCCTGTGAGGCGCCCCTCACAGTCCGCATGGCGAGGGGGCCGATCCCGGTGGTTGTTGCCGTGCGTGTCAGAGTGCCCGAGGGTCCGGCCCCACGTGGCGTTTTGGTGTTCTGGGAAGTGAACAAAGTGTCATCTTGGTTCCGTGCGGGTGGCGTGAAACATGTCATCGGGTTCAAAGATCGCGTCCCATCGGGCCGGATTGGGAGGTGATTCGGCAGTCGATTTGACTGGGTGTAATCGATGGCACCGGCGCCTTGCCTGTCACGCGACCGCATTGAATGCGGTGGTTTCTTCCTCCCGACGGAACCTCCCATGCCCGAGGGCGGGACCTGAGACGGGCTGTTGGGGTGCCGCCCCGAGGATGGAGAGCTGGTCTCCCCGGGCGAGACGGAGTTTTTGGCGCCCGGGGTGGTGAGCTAGGCCACCCCCCGGACGACCGAGATTTCCCATGGCCGTGAGCTAGGCCAGCCTCGCGAACGGAGACGCGCGGTCGAGCCCCAGCCCGAGCCATGGTTTGATCAGCGGTCGACGTGGAACGCCGTGGTTCGTTGTTCAGTAGAGGTCCTTTGACCTTGTCCTTCGTGGCGTAATGAGCTCTTGTACGTCGTGGTGACTCCCTTCGGGCCGCTTGTGGGCGCCGCTTTAGGGCTGCTTCGTCGCCAGGTAGACGCCGTGGCTTAATGGCCGATCCATCGCTCGGGCGGGGCCGCCCTCCGTCGCGGGATGATAGCGAGGCTTAGGTTTTACGCCTTGGCGGTAGACAAATTCTCATAGTTTGAGAATGTCTCGAGGCCCAATATTTTGGTCCCCGACAAAGCTCATAAAACAAATACAACAAATCGGATTGCATGTGTAGCTAAATAAAATGAATGAATTAAGAAAAGAGCTAAGATTAGCAAAATCGACCCAATACTTAAAAGATAACATATGGTACAGCACATGTGGGCGGTGGGCAGTCTGGGAGGAGGCCGGAATCACATCTGCACGCGGGGGCCCCACACGGAGTGGGTGCTGCCGTACTACGCTGCTGTGCTGCTGCTCTGCTACTCCACATCTGCCTAACCAGCCTCATTTACCCAACGCGATCGGACATGGCACGCTGCAGTGTTCAAACCTCGGCGTTGTGTCCAGTCACGCCGAGGTCTACGGCTTGGCGCTAGATCAGGGCACGCCGAGGTATGCAGCCCCACGTGCCACGGTAGATGCGGCGACCGGGGTCGTCGGTGACGTGGCCAGACATCGGCGGCAATTCGACCACGCCGAGCCACATATCTCGGCGTGGTGTCCTAACACGTCAAAAAATGGCCTATTTTTAGCAAATGTTTCGCTAGGGGTCTATTTGTCAGAACAAATTTA
>JADLZK010008162.1:0-70950 GCA_015847255.1 Hyparrhenia diplandra | reverse complement strand
GCCCTGGACGGCTCAAAAGCCGTCAAGCTGCTCACGACATATCCCCATCAACCATATAATTAACTACGCCATGCTCACAATAGTCAGCTATAGTATTACTCGTGGTCAAAGGGAGAGCTCACTTGGCCTTGATGGTAAAAAGTCATTGGTTTTGACGCTCGCCACGGGTTTTAAAATACTTGGACGAGACACATCATCCCGTCAGCATACTGAGGTATGGTTTTGCATATGTGCGTGTGTTCATATAGGGTGTCATGTTGCTAATTTGATATCGACAGCATGAGAGAATAAATGGACTAGATGCATGCCCGCCGTTGGTCATAAAGCTAGCAAGCGGTGAGAGGTACGCCAATGCCACGAGGAACGGAGGTGCACAAGAACACATTGCGCGTGGAGCATCCGAGAGGGAAACAGGTGAGAAGTCGTTTTCCCTGTGCAACTCGCCAATATGCCATGGATGCAGCAGAGTCCAAAATGGGAGAGATCAACGAGGCCGGTGCGGCGTCATCCGGCAGCTTGGAACCTTGCTATGCTTGGCCCGGTCGAGATTCGGCGACACACTTCTGCACGCTAGCAGCAACGGATCCGTCGTCGATCTCCGGCGACGTAGTACACACAATACGGAGGAGCTGGCTTCCAGCTGATAAAGGTATCCGGCCGGCGTGAAGAAGAACGGCATGCTACATGCAAGTACCGGCGCTGTCAAGCTGGAGCACGACATGGTTCAGCGCAATGCATGCGGACAACCGACGTACTAGGGCTGCTGTCTGTGATCAACAAACTGAACTGGGTGATGATGAACTACTAGATCCGTAGCCCGGCAGGGCAGGCATGCATGCACGCGCACACGGAATTAAAAGCAAACATGCAGTTGCAGTGCAGAACGATGCTTGCTCACGGCTCCACCGCATGCGACACTACGACGAGTACCTGTAGGCCCATTGCAAATGCCCTTGCCTCTGTATATAACACTACGTACTCCATCCATATCGTAATACAAGTTGTATAGGACACGATTGTACAGGGGCTCTCGGGCAAAGTTAGACTGGAGTAGATTGGCGTAGAATAAGCTTAGTGATCGTACATAGCAAGAAGTCATTAACACCAAAAAGAATTTTCCTCGTATACCCCTATTAAATTGTTATTCACAGGTGTACTCATACAGCGAAACAAAACTTAGCGATTGACAAGTTACCGGCCATGCGAGGGTCGAGGGGACCATCGCTGTGTGGGTTTGATCATAGTACTTCCTAAAATAGATGTTATAATAATATATAATTATATTATATTAGGTAGACCCATGAATATACATATAAACTTATTTGGGATATAAAAACTTACACGTATTACATGCATCCCATATACGGTGAGACCTAGCGCCGCCACCCTACCCTGGCCTCCCGACCTCCCGTACTTTTCGGCCGACGCCGACTGAGCGCGAGGAGGCCTTGAGGAAGGCAGCTTAGCGAGGGTGTTTCAGATCACGTCAGCTCCAGCGCTCTGTTGCTGGCGGTGGCCCAGCTTCGTGGAGCAGTAGCGTGCGTCGTCTGGCGGCGAGATCCGCCTCGCCCGGGCGGTCGCGGCAGAGGCGATAGATCAGGATCCTAAGCGTAGCCCTGCGTCGTTTGAGTAGCTCTAGTGGGTGCGGGCCTGCGGCGGTGGCGTGGTGGTGGTCTACCCTCCTCCTTCTCGATCGATGAGGCCGGTGAGTGGTGGCAGCGGCGATGGAGGGTGGTGGAGGTTGGTGGTGGTCCCAAATCCGGCACACTTGCCCGTCAGTTCGGTGGAGCGTATGTGGTAGCGATGCGTGGGGTGGGACAGCGGCCCGGCCCTTAAAGGTGGCGGCGGCCGATGGGCTACTTGGTGGCGTGGACATCCCGATGTGTTTGAGGGCGGCGATGCAGCGGCGGTCTATGGCGACGGTATAGGGAAGTGCAGTGGAGGTGGCTATGGTCGCGATTACATTGGCATCAGCGCTGATTTCCGGCTGGAGTGCCACTTGCTCGCTGTCGGGGCGGCGCCCCTTACGTGCGTCGGCGTTCTTGGCGCGTGGCGGCCCGTAGATGGTAAGTCGGCGGGCCCCGCGGCACGCGGGGCGATGGTCTCGCGACAAGGTGGTTGGGCGTTTCCCTCCCCCCCCGGGCGATATTTGGCGGGGGTGGAGCCATGTTAGCGGCGGCACCGAAAAACCCAAAAAAAAAAAAAGCACTTATAAGAACATATTTTTCACCATTATTTTTAGATTAAATTTTTTATATCTATAAAGAGCAAGGCACCCCCACTATTTTGCTCTAGCTTAAGCCTCGGATCTTTGGTTCCGCCTTGGTGGGTCGGGGCCTGCCCAGTGCTTGTTGGTGGTGCCGTGGTGGTGCCTTGAGTACGTGCCGGGCTTCTCCTGGAGGCTGAGGAGGCCGGGGCGCGAGCTCCGCCATGGCTATGACATGGGGTTATCTCGAGTGTGAAAACTTAGTCCTCTTGGGGCGTCGACCACCTGGGCGCCATTGGCTTCAGCGTCCCTCCTTGGAGAGGTCGTATCTAGACCGTCCCTGGGCCGTGGCGATGTTGTTGGCCTGGTTTAGGTGGTGTGCCTTTGAGTTGAGGGCCTTGGTGATCGTCATCTGTGTTGTGAGGACGTCGCAGGAGGGGCCATGGGTGCCTGGAGGTCTTGAGTTGGTTGGCGCCAAGGTGGTGGTGGTCTCCCGATGACAGTTTGGTTGGGCGTGGTGCTCTCAAAAAGGTTTAAGATATTTGTGTCCCCGACATTGGAGTGTGAGTTGGGGCGGTGAGGGCCACGCAAAAGTAGCGCCGGGATCAATGGTTTCCAATAGTGCCACGGCTGGGTTTTACTTGGCCTTAACGCCGAGAAGCGGTATCAACGATCGCGTGTGCGGTTTTCGAGGAGGATAGTCCCACGAGGAGTCCGCGGTTGTTTAGCTGGAACTGCGGCTGCGACTCTTGGCGCAACACGCTGGCTAACCGGCACGATTCGGGCTCCGGCTTGCTGCCCTTTTCCCGGGTGGTGGTGGTGTAGCGTTGTGTTTGTGTGTGTGTGTTTTAGTCTTTTTCTTGGTGGGTACTTGCGTTGTGGCTCGTGTCAGCGTTCCAATCCGACCAGTGGTGTTGATGGAGACTTCGTATTGATGACCCAATCCAACCGGCGTGGCGCTTCATATCTATCTTTCATCCATCCACCTTGTTGTCACTTAAGTATTCTTGAGTGGTATGATTTTTTGAGCAGATTTCCATTCAAAAACTGGGTGGGTGCTTTGCCTTTTTTTCTTTCTTAGCCTAATAGAAATTGCAGCAATAACTTTTGTCGTCATTTCTAAAAAAATATATATACATAATCTGTAATCACACAGTTGTACATACAGTGCATGCATGCTTAAGGTCCGTTCATTTTTTTTT
Source organism: Hyparrhenia diplandra (assembly GCA_015847255.1). Lineage (NCBI taxonomy): Eukaryota > Viridiplantae > Streptophyta > Magnoliopsida > Poales > Poaceae > Hyparrhenia > Hyparrhenia diplandra. Next base: position 67,542 of record JADLZK010008162.1, on the reverse strand, counting down.
TTTTTTTTTGAGAAACAGGACCTTTCGTGCCTGAAGAGCCTGTGGCGTACGGCATGGGCCGCCGCCGCCAGCCGACACCTAATGGGCCGCGCTCTAGTGCCCCTTGCCGTGCAGTTCGCTTCGTCAGATACTACGCGCTGCATCCTCGAATCCACCCAGTAGATCGACAATAGTTTATATAGTGACTTAGTACTCGATCGACGTTTCGACCATCGGACGACATAAAAGCTAACAAGATATGCATGTATATTTTTTTAAAAATGCATGTATGTATGGTCCATTCTATGATGAATTGACGATCATAGTACATAGTATATATGCATCTATATCATCACAAACACAGGCCGCCCGGCCCGGCCTCAATGTTGCGCCACTAACGGCGGCGCATGCAACCGTATCCACACACACATTGTCATGCATCAGAGATCCTGTGACCTCCTTTAAGCATCCGTTGATTGCCACTGCAAAATATCTATCATGCATATTTTGTCAAAAAACAATCTATGCATTGATCCAACATCTTTGTGTTTATCTTAGCTATTGCTGCAGTAATATAAAAAGGATTTGACACACTTTTGACACATACTGAGATCACATGCATGGATTACACACACCCTCTACCTTTAAAAGTGTCGTTTTAGATATATATGAATCAGATTCATCCATACGTAAAACTACAATATTTTTGGGTAAACGACGGGGTTTGACACCGATATATTTTCAACCACGGATGCCAAAGCGAGTCGGGGTGGTATGGCGCGAGGGCCAATAGGTTTCAAATAGAAATGATAGATGCTAAAATATCAACTAGAATTGTCATGTGCTAGCGAGAAACCGCAGGACTTTCGGGCGGTGTCGCACCTCTGTCTCCCGGTCATGCTCGACATCAAGAGCGAGGGTGATGAGTGGCTCACCGCGGAGCTTCAGCGGCCTGTCGCCGTTCTTCGTGCTAATCCCATAGTGAGTGCACCTCTCTAGTGTCGCAAAACAGTTGCCTCACTTAGTTACGCCACCGGCAGTACCACACCGTTAAAAGCCCGGTGATTATTGTTTAGTGTGCGCTACTTACCATGTGCCATGACATCTCGCCGGGGAAACGCACTAAGTAATGTCGAACTCTTTTTTCCTTAAAGCAAAAACCCACACATGCGTGATTTCGAAAAAAAAGAATTGTCATGTGCTCGATCTCTAAAATGATTTTCAGACATGTTGTTTGTTGTGGAATGGAAGCACATCTAGATCGATCAGTGTTGATGTGTGCATAAGTGGTGGGGGCTAGCTACATTACTAGCTAGCCTGCCATAATATGACCTGTCATCAGTTTCAGCTCGTTGAGCTAGTCAAAGAGTAGTTGTCAGCAAACATGGCCGGCCAGCAGGAACTTAATTTCGATCAATTGATTACTTGAATGATGTAGTAAGAATAAAGCACAGGATCGGAGCAAAGGGATTCATGGACGCAAGCGAGGGAATATTACCTGGAACAAAGTGCACCTCTTTTTCAAAAGGTTGCAAGAAACGGTGGCATCATGGTATGTGTTGTTCCACTGCCGTCCATGCATGCTTGCTTTTTCAACAGGTTGGTCATGTGGTTTACGGTTATTAGATCATCAGATTATTAGGGGAATAGGGGCCTGAAATAGCTAGCTATAGCTACTACGAGATGGATGGATGGCATCTGAAATCTTCAGCTGGGACCATGAGCATGCATGATAGATCGATCATAGATGGATGTGATGGGATCGTGGACTAAACAATAGGAGTCGCAACCCAACCACTATATGCCCCTATTCTGCACTACATGACCACTACTGGTCACTACTCCCTTTGATGCCTACCTGCTGAGAGATGGATGAGCACATAATCGACCGAACGATCGAGCTTGTTTATTTACATACACAGAGAGGATGAGAGGAAGCAGAGAGGAGCATCACCCATGGATACGCTGAAGATCTGGGCATAATTAACAACAATAATTCTCCAGGGCCCCTAGACCTAGAGGCCACTAGCTTTTCGAGCAGAGATTCCTCGTCGGTCCGTGCAGCCGGCCTGCCCTTTTATTCGGAAAGACATATGAGGGAATCATCGTCACCGCCAGTCGAGGGAACGGCCGGAATGATGGCCGGCGAGCGCTTTGCTTCGATCGCTTTTTCTCTACTCGTCATCTTTGCAGTGCGGACCGATGATATTCAGGGTAGGAATGATGTTGACTCCCCCAGTGGGGAAGCACGCACGCACCATCACACAGTACATTCATTCACTCGATGTCTCGACCCATCCGCAATTTCCGTCCTTCACTTGTATATGTCGATCGACTATACCGATCAGTGTAATGTAATGAATCCGATCGATCGACGGCAACGACAGTGCACGGTCCACCGATCCATTGGATATCTTGTTAGGCTGACAGTTCGAGTCAAACCAATGGTGTCCCTCCATCCCAAATTATAAGTTATCTAAAGAGAATCAAAGATCTTAAGTTTGAGTCAAAATTATAAAAAAAAATAATATAGATTTGTGACATCAAATTAATAGGTATACTATGAAAGTATAATTAATGAGTAATTCAAGAATACTTAGTTGACATCCTAAATGTTATTATCTTACAATATAACTTTGATCAAACTTAAAATATTTTTGACTCTCCAATATTCTTGGAATGACTTATAATTTGAGATGGGTGTAGTATCTTGAATTAATCATCAGTCAAGGACTTTTGCCTACAACATTGCCTAGGTGGCTAGATTAATATAATGGATGTGCTAGGCGAACACATTGATGGATATGTGCCCATGTGTAACGAGTGATGAGTGATTGTCAGAGGTGATCTAGCTTTGATTTAGTGTCTGAGACTAACCATGCCATGAGGGGTAGTGTTGTACAACATGTCTCTTGTATTGTGATGTGCGGATGTTGTACATTGAGATGGTCGACGACAACGGAGAAGAGATCAAGTGAGTTCTTGCCGATGGGCGAGAAGCGTTGAAGGATGGATGTGGAAGCTTGAACTGAGGGACTAAGGGGTCGGGATCATGGATGGCTAGCACATGGCGGCGTTGACAAGGAAGTGTATATGTGGAGACAACGTAGATGTTGTTGGCCAAGTCCAAGGCGATGGTTGATCAAGTCAAACGGGGCACTGAGAAATTAGTGATTGGGAGGTCGAGAACCAGTGGTGACACGTAGAGAGATCGTGGAGGATGAGGACAGATACCACACGACTCCAACTAGGTTTGGCAAATTTGGCCTCAAACCCACCACAAGTGGCAGGTTTGCCAGGTTTGAGACTTAAAACCAAGGTAGATCTTGGGATGACACGTGGAATCATCGGAGCTTGCATCGAGAAAAAATGTCTTCATGAAGAGATTGTGATCGTCAGATGCCTAGAACTCAATGTGGACCCTCATGCCCCCAAAGGTTAAGTGGTTAAGGAAATATCTAAGGACAGGCTTAAAAATGTGTGATAGTCTTATAAATAAGGCGAGGAGCTACACCAAGCCACCCTTCTTTTTTTTGAGTGTGTTTATATTTGTATTTTGGCAAAGTTCTGCATATGTACAAGATTTTATCCTTTAGGCCTAAGCTCCACTTTCTCATTCTCAAAAGTACTCCTAGCTTTTTGTATTTTGACAAAGTTCTGCATATGTTCTGCATAAGCGTGTTTTCCCCGATCGTGTGATGATCAACAATAATAAACTAGATTTGGCATAAAAACAATAAACTAGAGTGTTCATCTTAAAAAAAAAAATCAAATTCCCCTCATCATATATCAAAATAAGTAACAAATTGATTGTGAAAAGAACCACTCAGTTTCCATTGAAACGCACAGTACTTCTGCTACTTACGAATTAAGGAGATGGATCACTTCTCCAATAGTCCAATGAATGAATTACATAGAAAGTTGGCCTGGCCTGCTCAGGTATGCTTACCAGATCGAGGCACAAATTACAAAAAAATATGAAGTCCACATATATGAGAAGCTGGGAAGCGATCGTAGATATTATGGATGAATCATGGATGGTATCGGATGATGATGTGATCGTGAAGACCTTGGCGGCGTCCTTCATGAGCCCGGGTTGGCGTTGCAGAAGGTGATGAACTTCGTTGAAGTCGATGCAGCCGTCACCGTCGGTTGTCGATCGACCGGCCATCATCGCGCTGCACCTCGTCCGGCGGGGTGGACCTAGGGCTTTGCCCGGCGTTTCCGTCGACTCCGGCCGCCGAATCTTTACCGTCGCCGTTGGTGTCGAACCGCGAAGATCCGCTCCATGTCCGCCGCCTCGCCATTACGAATCACCGCCGCCGACGGATCAATGCGTCTATGTAAATCTCCGGTCGATACACCGACAAGGCCGGCTTCGCTGAGCTACCGGCGTACCCCTCGACCTCGGCGATACGCTGCGCGCGTGCAGCGTTCGCGCTCTTCGTGCTCTTTCGATGTCCACCGCTGATATATATACCTCAAGAAGGGCTCCAATTTCTGATGAAGGAGAGGACACTCGGGGAGAATTTCTTGGGTCGCCTCACGCTGCCATCCATCGCCATACACCACCGGCTGCGGTTAAGCCCCTTGGAAGAATCGCTCAGGCCCGGATGGAGCAGAGGAGGAAGGAGGCCTTGCATGCCCAATTCCCTTTCTCTTGCGGATGACGCGGGTTAACAACTTCATGTTCGATCCATTTCATGTGCATGCACTCTCCCTCCCGTATTCTCTTTTGCATGCACTCTCCTCCCCCATTCTCTTTCCCTCTGCTCCTCTATTTCTTTTTTTTTTTTTGCATGCGCTCTTTTTTCATCTTTTTAGTGCGCATGTGCGATGTCAATCGTGATGTAGGTGAAAAAGTAAAACATTTTTTTTAAAACCTGCCATAATTCCTAAATGGTGCATCTGTTTTTAATTCCGTCTGCATGTGTTGTGTTCTACGTGATCTAAAACGAATAAAACTAGATCCCACTCGAATATGTTTCAAAGATTTTATTTTTTTTTATTTTTTTTTTTACTAGCAAATTATGTATATTAACTTTTCTTTTGTTTTTCTTTTCATTCTCTTTCTTCTGTCTTAAGTTATGGTATTTTTTAGGTGATTTTTTTTTTCTTTTTTGAGACATAAATCATTCGGGGATAATAATGGATGGGAGATCAAATAAAGCAACTTTTTATAGTATTAGTCATATACGTATAACATATACATATAACCTATACTATATAACTTATAAAACAACAATAAGACCTAACTACGACATGTATCGCCTAACATATATGTACTCCCTCCCTCCGACATTAGAAGTCGTTTAGGACATGATTGTGCATACCAAAGTCATACATTAATTAGGGATAAGTTTTCCCCTCGTATACCCTATTTTAAGGCACTTGGGAGTGTGCTTCTTAAGAGAAAGAAGCCAAGCTTACTGGCTAGTGTAGTGCAGTTGTTGCTGGGTCTGCGAGGTTTGATCCCTTGTAAAGTGCACTTATTTTTCCCTCTTTTCTATCATTTTGCATGGCTTGCTCTACAATAATGTTTTTCCTCTTTTCTATCATTTTGCATGCGTCTGTTATTCTTTTTATTATGCTCAATGCATGATCTGTGCATGATTTCACATCTGATATTAGTTTGAAAAGCCCTACTACTACTGAATGTGATACTACTCAGAGTATCGTGTGTATCGTGTGTTTGTTTCTAGTATTTTCTTGTGTCATCTCATGTTCCATGCTTCCTTTGGTGGGCGCGCCGCATCCATGGCGATGGAGTCCAGCTCAAGGATTTCTTCATGAGTGCTTGACGGCGTACGGCGTCACATCGATGGACCGGCGAGCAGCGAGGCCACCGGTGAGCAGCGAGCGTGCTGGAGAGATAAACGGGCAAGAGGGCACGCATGCAATCGAGGAGACGCAGCGCTGCGCATAGCGTGTGGCTGGCTGCGTGCGGATCGAGGCGATTAACTCATGCGGCTATTAACTCACGCGTGCGGTGCTTGCATGCAGGGCAGGGGCAAATTCGTCCGATGTAGCCAGAACGACATCTATTTGTGCCCACGCGCCACCGGGCAGAACGACTTCTATTCCCGTAATTTGAAGAGTATAACTTATTATATAAGTTATAGAATATAACGTAAAGACCTAGATCTGTACCGTTTGACATGTACTTTATAACTTATACATGTAAAAGTTATAAAATATATATAAGTTATTTTGTAACCCGATTATAAGTTAGATGCTTTTGTAAAAGTTATAAGTTATAAGTTATAAGTTAGATCTAACTTTTGTAACCAGTTATAAGTTATAAATTTATGTAAAAGTTATGTTATACGTAACTTTTGTAACCGATTAAGTTATGTGCTACATGTAAAAGTTATAAGTTATAAGTTAGACATAACTTTTTTATAACCAGATATAAGTTAGGTGCTACATGTAAAAGTTAAAAGTTATAAGTTATAAGTAACTTTTGTAACGCATAAGTTAGGTACTACATGTAAAAGTTATAAGTTATACGTAACTTTTATAACCGCATAAGTTATATGCTACATGTAAAAGTTAAAAGTTATAAGTTATAAACTTTTGTAATGTATAAGTTATATGCTACATGTAAAAGTTATAAGTTATAAGTTAACTTTTATAAGGCGGGGCGCTTATAAGCGGCGCGATATGGGCGCTATAGCATTTGAAACACCGTTAAAATTTATAACGCTTATTGGCGCGCTTATTGGCGTATAACTATTGTAAAGCGCCGCTATAACGTTATCGGGCGCTATATCGCTATTTTCACGCTATTAGTGGCGCCAAGTACCCGCAGTTATAAGCGCTTGAGCGCCGCTATAGCGGCGCTTATAAGCAATAGCGCGAATAGCGCCCGTAATAGTCCGACGCTATTTTCCATAGCCCGATAAAAACATATTATAAGTTATAAGTTAGGACGTAACTTTTATAACCAATATAAGTTAGGTGCTACATGTAAAAGTTATAAGTTATAAGTTATACATAACTTTTGTAACCAATATAAGTTAGGTGCTACATGTAAAAAGTTATAAGTTATACGTAACTTTTATAACCAAAAGATAAGTTATATAAGGTGTTATAAGTTAGACATAACTTTTTGTAATCGCATAATAAGTATGTTACATGTAAAAGTTATAAGTTATACATATAACTTTTATGTGCAACTTAGGTTATATTTCATAAGTTAATATATATAATTTGATATTAGAAAAAAAATAAAAAAATAAAATCTCCAAAACATAGTCGAAAGTGGGATCTAGTTTTGTTTGTCATCGCTGCGAACGACCGCGTGCAGACGGAATTAAAAATGAATACACCATTCAAGACTTATAATAATTTTTTAAAAATATTTTTTTTTTTTTTTTTATCGACATCGGCATGCAAAAAAAAGGAAGCATGTATGGTTGGATCCACCTCTCGCCTTCCAAAAGAGATAAAAGCGGAATAATAAAATTTTCCTAGATAGGAAAGTTGCTTTTTCGATCGACCAAGCCAGCACAGGTATATTTTAACCTAAAACCGATAATCGAACCGAACCGAGCCGAACCGAACCGAATTTTCGGTTTTTCGGTTTTCGGTTTCGGCTTCGGTTTCATGTTTTCAGTGTTTCGGTGTTCGGGTTCGGCGTCGGTTTGCTGGCCACGGGAACCGAACACCCGATCAAACCGAACTCTGCTGTAGAGCACCCTCGTGCACAGTCATCACATGGCACAAGGCCTGGCCCAAGAAGGCCCATCACGTGGGCAACCAAAACTCCCAAAGACTCTCGTGAGGCCATGAGCCCGTGACCGTGTCCCTGTCTACCGTCCGTCTCTCCTTTATCTTCAATCTCTTTCTTCTTCGTTCCTCTCGAGTCGCAAATCTCGATCGATCTAGACAAGCTGGGCGACGCAGCCGCGCGTGTGAGCGGCGAGCGTCGAGTGCGGACGAGTGGCGAGCTTGGCGGCGTGGCCGTGCGTGGCAAGCGGCGAGCGTGGCAGCGCGGACGCGCGCTTGGCGAGCTGGGCGGTGCGGCTGCGCGTGGCAACCACGGCGGCCGACGCGGCGCCGCGGCACACAACGCAGGCACAAAGGGGCGAGCTACGGGCAGCGGTGCGGCAAGGCGTTCCCAGGTCCCAGCTGGCCAGCTCCATGCCGGCGACGAGTAGGTGCGAGATCTCGGTTGAAACCGAACAAACCGAAGCCGAAGTTGTCGGTTCTTCTTTCTCTTTGGAACCGATCGGTTGCAACCTTGTCTGAAACCGAAGTTTTCCTCCACCGAATAACCGAACCGAAATATCGGTTAAAACCGATTGCCCAGGCTGACGACCGAATTAGCTTAACTCGCGGTCGTCCGCGATTTAGTCACGCCCCTTCATGGAACTGTGCAAGACATCATCAACTAGCTTCAAGGCCCAGTTGATAAGAAGGCCTTGGCAGAGCCCATATATGAGAGTCATACGGCCCATTAAGTGAGAAGCGCAAACGCACTGGAGGCCCATGGCCCGTTTCCAGCCCACCGAGGCTCCAACCAACTCCTCCAGCCGACTCGGACCGTGTCGTGGAACGGTGGAAGCCGCGCAACCACGGCGGGGCCTGTTCACCGCGATCGCCGCCGCCTGGGTCTCCAATGGCGGTGCAAGGCGCCGCAGCCCGCCGCCTCCTCGCGCTCGCGCCTGCCCTCAGCCGCCGCGCGTTCTGGTCGGCCTCGTGGGCCGGCGCCGACCCGGCCGCCCCTTCCGCCTCGACGACGTCCCCGAGAACGACAGCAGCAGCAGGGAAGAAGAAGGCACCGTCCGGGTCCGGGCACCACCGCCTTGCCTCCGTCATGGACGCCGTCAAGGAGCGCAAGCTCCCTCCCGAGCTCCGCGGCCGTGGCAACGCAGTAAGGTGGTGTCTCTGTCCCAGATTCGTCGTTCATACCTTTCGTAGCTTTGTTTCTCTGTGCAGTGGCTGCCTACTGAATCTAGATTCAGCATGATGTATGCTGCAAGAATAGTTGTTCATGCGGTTTGTGCAATTTGTATCACAAAATGTTACACGGACAAAATCCACCATGGGTCCATGCGCATGGACAATTTTGCAGGCTAACCTTCACAAAAAGAAAGTCTTAACTGATAGACGTGTTAGGGGCTCAGAAGCACTACTGTAGGAGTGGATGTTGTGTCCTTGTGCTACCATTCCAGACGCGAAATTGGTATTACGGTACAGTCAATGTCCTCATCTGAACTATTACATAGTATCGAAAGGTTTGATATCTTGTTTCTACTTGCCTAGATTGATATTTTCTTTTGTTTAGGTTTCTGACTGTAGCTTCCAAGCTATAATTACTTTTGTCAAATTTTAGCTCACGCGGACATTTTGTTTCTTGTGTGAACTCAAGTGTCCATTTCTAGATTAACCCGATCATCCTGTTCTTGCACATAAGACCCAATCAACCATCCAAATGTTTGGGGTACCTGGCACTGCAATCTTTTTTCTAATCACACTGTATGTGAACTCTGTACAACTATTGCACTGGATGGTGTTTTTGAGGTATATCTGGGGTGCTGACAGTGGTGGACACAGATGCAAAATATAGGCGGGGCAGAGATAGCCCACAAACTAAAACAAAATCATATTAATGTACGCAAAACAGTTGGAATTGAAATTAAACCAGTTTTACCTGTAGTTTCTCTCTTCATGCCAAGATAAGATGGACATTGCGACCTTGGACCATCGTTATTGCTCCACCCCCTGGTCGCTGGCGCAAGGTGCAAGGTGACCTTGGGTCGTCCGTCCCTCCAATCCCTGCTGCTAGCTCTTCCCCTTCTTCCATGCCTGCAGGAGGCAAGCTGCAGTCTTATCCTGCGCGGCGTTCACTTTCACGCCGTTGTCTTCCGTTACTGGTGCACGCCGCCAAGGCTTGGAGCCCCCAACATCACCGAGTGGCAAGCGAGACAGCGTGCACAGGACTACAGGCGTTGGGCCGGCATCAGTGCTAGGCGATGATGGCCAATACCAGGTATATTATATAAGCAGTGATTTCAAATCTAGAGGAGTAAACGGGCTTCCGCCTGAGCTTCCAAGGATAAAGGAGGCAAAGTTGTTTTCTCAGCCCCTTCTTCAGCTACTACCTTAACACCAAAGAAGAGTTTGACCCAAGGATCAGATTTTGCGGTTCTTTTTTCTGCAGTACCACATTCATGAGTCATGACTGGGACCTTTGGGCGAAGTGGATAGTGGATTTAACAGGGCAGACCCAAGTCTTGGCGGCTAGGCCTCTAGTTTGCCTGTTTAGTCAGCCCAAAAGTTAAACAGAGGCTTGGCTGATGTCAGGCAGATCCCAATGGTGTCAGTGAAAAATTGAACTTGCTTCAAAGTTCAAACCTCACCCTAAAGTGATAACTATTATAATGTTTATAAAATGCCTTATTCATGATCAAATGGAGCTCGGCAAGGCATCTGAGCAAAACCTGGAGATACTGCCTGCTGTTCCTTTCTTTCTCTTTACCATGGTCCAAGCTCCCACTATGCATCCTTGATTTGTGCTGTAAATGAAATTTAATGTAAAATTATGCCCTTACCTTAGTTGGCACGCAACTGGCCAGTTGCTTTTAGTTACTTCTTAATCTCTCAGTTTGATTACTCATAAGAGTACACAATGCATCACGGACACGAAAACAGCAGGTTGGGTCTATGCATTCGGATATCTGACTTGATGTCAGCACTTTGTTGATTGTCATGCCAAATTGCCAATAATTTTTTAATTTATTTCTTGATAAATGTTCAGGTTAGTATATCATTGATGCATCCTAGTTCTGTCAATCCTGCATTACTTATCAAAAGATTCTGTTTGTCCATAATAGCTTGTTTGCCATTGTTCAGGTCTGAAACTGACATTGTAAATGTCGTTGAACAAAGAATATGGCATTCAATGGAGGAAGGGCACTTTGAAAATCTACCAGGGAAGGGCAAACCCCTAAACCTTACTTCAAACCCTCATGCCGATCCTGCGGAGGACACCCTTTACAGGATACTTTCAAGGAATGGTTGTGCACCTGAATGGGTTGAACTGAATAAGGAAACCGTGGGATGATCGTGGGCTGGAGGTCGGCATTAAGGAAGGCATGGGCAAACCGCTCTGAGGATGATGATTCTAACTGGAATGATAACTGCAGGGTGCTCCAGGAGCAAATTCGCCAGATAAATGATAAGGTGCTACTTGAACCAGCTCACATGACTTCTCGTTAGTGGAATCACCAAAATGGAATAATAAGGAGTTCTATTTTGATGTAAAATTTCAGGTTTTTCGGTACAATCTGATAGTACCCTTTGGGCGGCAGATGTTTGGTCTGATCTGGGACAAGGAGGTGGACAAGTTGAAGTAAGAAGAAAGGACAAGGAGGTGGACAGATCGGTGAAGAACATAGCATCGAGTATTTTTGTTGTATCAAAATGTCCTGTAACTAGGAATATCTAGGGCATATATACACATACTTAAGAAACCCTGACAGCTGAGTATAGGTATTTCACGTAGGCTTTATTAGTTTATATGCTTTGGAAAACCAAGTTTTCCGGTGCTGTAGCCCATCTTGTGGTAACACTCGATGTATGTCACATACGCAAATCCTGAACTTATTTCTCAGCGATTGAATTTCTCAAACATGTAGGAGAATTGGTATCATTACTGCTGTTGTTTTATGTAAAGTTGGTCATATTCAGGTGAATGCTGAAACCCTGAAACTTTGAGCAAAGCTATGTACTCCCTCCATATTGGAAAAGGAAATGTTTTGGACAAGGTTTTAGGTCCAAACATTGGGAATATAAATCATGAATAAATTTTTAAGTCGTTGAGTTTGGAAATGTGGAAATCATATCAATAGATTTGTCTTGAAAATTACTTTCATAAAAATATATATATATAAACTTTTCAATAAATATTTTTATAGAAATGATAAGTAAAAGTTATTTTTTATAGACCGTGTCGCTGTCCTAAACGTCTTTTTTTCAAGTATGGAGGGAGTATATAAAAGGCTATTATACCTTTACTATATATGTATAGATAGAAGTATTGAACATGCAGCTACGATTTTTAGTGAAAGAAATTTGTATAGGATGTTTGTATTAGGACTCATGCAACATAACCTAAGTGGCTATGTCAGCATAAATATATGTGCAATGTGTTGATGTTAAGGTTCTCGATTAGTTACATTCTATTCCATGTGGACACTTTCTGGGTCTCATGTGGACATTTTTGTATTGTAGTATGGTGAGGTGGCAAAAATTATGGGCCTCATCAGCTTGTGCAAGACTGCATTGGCTAATACAATAAATTTTGATGTACCACCTCTCTCTGCGCAGATTCATTTGGTTTTGTAATAAATACAAATGTTTTTTATATCAAACAAGTATAATTGCATTCATGATGAAATAATCTGCATAGTTAATCTATTTTGGTGCCATAGATGTTGATTATTTTCTCTGTAGATCAAGATTAAGATACTTTGTTCGGCAGAGATAGTATCTATTCCCTCTGTTCAAAATTGTATGATTTTTTTGACTTTTTACCTAAAGCTTGATCACTTGTCTTATTCAAAAAATTTTGCAAAACATTATCAGATTTAAGTACTTCCTCCGGCTCCAAAAGAATGCAATTTTCGCTTCCTAAGAAGTCAAACAATATAAACTTTCACCAAAATTAAATTAAAAAATACTAACATTCCTAATGCAAAACTAGTATCATTAGATTAGTCATAGAATATATTTTCATAATAAATTTATTTAGAGACATAAACATTAATACTATTTGTTATATACTTAGTCAAACTTGAGATACTTTGGTATGCACGGATCCCATAATTGCATCCCTTTCTAGACAAAGGGAGCAATTCTTGAAGGACATTTATTAATACAAAGAAACCACAACAAAAAGATGTGATATTTTGCACAATCTTTTTTAATAAGATGAGCGGTCAAACTTAGGGTAAAAAAGTCAAACATCTTATAATTTAAAACAGGAATTAGTACTAACTAATGCGCATTAGGCCTGCTTTGAGCATTGGGCAACCTAACACAAGACATATAGAGGTTAATAGAGAGGAGTACGGCAGGTCAGTACAGACTTACAGAGGAGCAGAGGCAATGCAAGAAGCAGGCGAGACCGGTCAGCTAAGGAATTATGTTGAAACAGGAGAAAGGTCGGCACTGTCAAGCAATAGATTTTCATGTCAGGCGCAGTGTGGCTCCCCTATCGAAGTCAGGCCTCGCGTCGCCGCTGGGCGGCTCGGGCGAACCCCTAGCCGCCGCCGCCGCTCCCCTCCCCCTCCCTCCGCCTTTGCCGCCGCCGAGAGCGCCACCGGGAAGCCCGGGCGGCTCTCAAGGATGGTGGCGGCGGGGCTGCACCTCGGCCCCGTCTCGCTCCGGGCGAACGGAGGCGACGCCAAGCGTTGGAGGCCGCCCTCTGTGTCGGGCGCCGGGCGGCGGAGGTAGTACGACGGATCCGCTCGCCCGATCCGTCCCCGCCGGATTCGGCCGCTTCGACGGCGCGACGGCGGGCGGCCGCCCCGCTGGCCGGGCTCGCCGGATCCGGGGCGCTTCGTGGGCGGCGGCGCATCGACTGAAGCGCTGACCGTTTGAGCGGTGAGGTGGCCTCCGCCTCTCAGCCACTACACAGCCGCGGTGGTGGAGGTGTCGGCGGCGGGTCTTCGGAGTGATTTGGAAGCGACGCGGACGCCGCGGCGGTGGCGTTGGAGCGCAGGGCTTTGGGAGCAGCGAAGGTCCGACCCATGGTGGCGCAGCCGACCGCCCATATCCGGGCGCCGGAGAACCTGGGCATGGGCTGATCCGCGACCCCAGACGATGGGCACGCAAAGACGCCGACCATGGAGGCGGTTCTCGGGCGGCGGCGTTTGGTGAAGCATTTGGTTCGATCAGACGGAGAACCCGATGGCCGCCATGGGGGCTTCAAAGCAGCCATCAAGGTGGAGGACTCATGGAAAGGGATGGCGTGGATGGCAAATGACGCCGGCTTTTGTTTTCCGGATCCGTATTTCGGGCGATGGTGCACGCCGCCGGGCGGTTGGCGTGAACGGCGTGGGCCCTAGGAGACATGGCATTGGCCGCCACTACTACGACGACGGTGACGCTGAGGGCGCCACTTTCCTCGCCGGGAGGCGCCGCCTTTTTCAAGCGGATCTCTACGGTGAAAACCTACACCCGCTTGGGGGGCGGTGATGGCGCTCTTTGGATGGCATTTTCTCGTTGGAGACGCCGCCGGTGGAAGATCCTTGATGTCGGTGGCCGACGCCGCATCAAGGTGGCGACTCATCGCGACACGCTTATGGGGTCTTATCTTTGTTGCCATGTTACGTAATCCGAGTCTCCATTGGTGGACGAAGTTTTAGTTGTTTTATTTTTTAAAAAAGTGCACCAGTGTTTTCGGTGACTTACATCTTACCCGAACACCTGTTTTCCGCTTGTAATTTTGTTGGCCTGATGCATTCTGATGATCGAAGCGAATATAATTTCCATTATCTAAAAAAAATAGATTTTCATGTCGGAAATTCAGCTGCAAGCTCTGCAGCGGTGCTACACAGCAATAGCCTCCCAAATTAAATACATTTCTCATTCTATCACTATCTCTTTCTTTCCCCTTTGGGTGTTTATTGTTCCATACATGAATGCTGCCACCAATAGTTTAATTTCCCTAACTGTATGAAAAGATAGACACACTGAATGATGAAGGTGCTACAAAGCTAAAGAGAGAAGAATCTTGAAGAAATTGGTGTCAGGCTGTTTTCATTTCATCGCCTTGTGTTACTTGCTGCTGCTGCTGCTACTACTTGTATTTCCTACTTGGCAGGAGATCGCGTAATGTCAGCCACCATCTTGAGCGCAGGGCAAGGGTTGTCGATAGGTACCTGTTTATTGTTGCCATCATCAACATCAAGACAAGAAGTGGGCATCATCAGTATAATAATAATCCATATTAGCATTTCATGATAATTTTTTTTGAAACAACATCTCATCCATAATGACAAGTCTGCCTGATGCCTGTGCTAGCTGCCTACATCTATGAATCAGTCTATCTGTCCACTCTATAGGAGTATCACTGTTGGTGCATGTGTGCCTGCCTGGCCTGTGGCCTGAGTCTTGTCTCTCTTCATTCAGGGAGGAACAAGAGGGAATCCATGGGTGGTCACACACACGGAGCTACTGACAGGCAGATATATGCATGGAACATTTCTGGTGAACGTGGGCATGAAGAAGCTATCTCACCAACCAGCTGCATCAATGCACGCTCTTTTCCAGCTCACGCAGGATGGAACCTGCAGGCCCCCAACAAACCCCTCCCTCCCACCCTACTGGAGATTGAATGAATGGCTACTGCCGGTGTCCTAGCTTTCAGGGTTGATGGTGCGTCACCTTCTCAGCTTGGTCACAGCTAGCCTATCCTCACAGCAACAATTTAATGTGCAGTGTAGTGCTAATGGAACCAAGGAATTAACGAATGAATGGTGGTTACTGGAGGTAATTAGTTACCATGTGTCCAGCTTCGAGTATCCAGTAAAAGTTGAGGTTCTTGTAGGACTTGACGAAGGCCTGGGTCCCGGACTGCCCCTCCTTGTCGCAGTAGATGGGCCTTCTGGGAGCGTTAAGGAAGTTGTTGAGGCCGTCCCACCTGATTCATGACAAAAGTAGCATCAGACATCAATAAGCGAATCACGTTCAGTACAGGTGTGTGATTTGTGATCATCAGAGACAGAGTTCAGAAAACCAATCAATCCTTGTCTTGTGCTGCCTGTGAGATCAGATAGACTGCGTGCTACTTACTTGAGCTTCTGAACCCAGTCCATTGTGCCTTTGGTCGCGCAGATGAGGTCGAGCTGCAACGGAAACAAAGGCTTGTTGTTAGTATCTATCTACTGATAACCCAAAGTGATTTTATTTTTTGCAAACGAGAGCTTGTGAAATGTCAGTTGGTTTAGCAATAATAATCAGGTAGGTAGGTAGGTAGGAAGGCAGGCATGAGCCGGCCAGGATCAGTTGAAAGACAGATAGTGGTGTTGTTTCTATGTTGAGGCTTTGCAATTTGCAGATACATATACAGAACAGAAATTAAACAACAAGGTGATCGATCGCATGGAGACAAATTCGGAAAGTGAATGTACAGTAGTTCCTTGTGTCATGTGATGTATTCCTTGGGATCCATCATCACACAACACGTGCGAAACCATAATGTTTTTGGCTGCTTATGTGCCTGTGATCGACAAGCAAAAAGCAAGATTTCCATCCGTGCACATGGAGCGGACATACAGACGACTCTGCCTGCAAATCAAATGTGCAGTGACCGGCCACTGTGTGTAAAACATGTTGGCATGAATGAATGAATGAATGAAGCCTTCATCTTTGGGTCCCGGACATACAGAGGCTAATATAGTATTGTTGCATCTATGTTGGCAGGGGTATCGATCTGTCCAAGAACAATCGTACATTGCTGGATACTCAGGTGAGTTTGTTTGGTTCAGTCATTCAGAACTTGTACCTGTCCGTTGTAGATGGTGACATTGACGCCGAGCTTGAGAAGCTGATCAACCTCCTGTATCCTGGGCTTCATGAAGTCTCCGGCCAGAGCGTAGAACACGTCGTTCGACTGGTCGCCCCAACTGGCACACATTTTATTAGTCATTCATTCCTAACTTAATTTTCTTGGATGGTATGGTATGGTAGATCATCCGTTGATGATCGATCGATCGCTTTCGATCGGTCTCAGCAATTTTGTTAAGCTAAAGCAAGGCAACGGACGTACTTGAGATCCTTTGGGATGATGCCCAGCTTCTTCTTGATGACCGTGTTCATGATGCTGTCGATGTCGCCGGACGACGACGACGCCGCCGCTGCCATGGATTTTAGGTAGCTCGAGTAGCCGTTCCGGCGCCTGAAGGACGCCAGCGTCGAGACCGCCGCCGTGGCCGTGGCCGTGCTCGAGTCCCCCGACGACTCGTCCTTGAGGAAGTTGTAGAAGTCCTGCATTGTATTCAGTGTATGTAAGTGCCGGATGCAGCAAAAAACCAGAGGCAACACAACAGGTATGGCGCGTGCGTGCTGCGTGCGTACGACGGAGTTGGAGTTGGCGCTGACGACGCTCTCCAGCTCCGACCACGATGCCTCGGCGTCCGTGAACTGCTTCTTCTCCAGCTGCTCCTTGATCTTGGCCGCCACGCTGTTACACTGCTGCAGCCCCTTCTCGTCCACCCGGGACACCTGGTACAGCAACGGCCCCCACGACAACTGCAACACAACACATCCATCGAACGCCATTAATTTACTTACTTACTCCTGCTGCTACTGAGTGTATGTAGTACACGGCAGCAACATTGCGTACGTTGACTATTTTAGCGATGACATCACATCACATGGACAACTGAACTGACTCACTCACCACGAAGTCGAGCGGCGAGATCCAGCTATCCCCGAGCGCGACGCCGGCGGCGAGGGTAGCACGGAGGCGGCCCTGGTCGACGGCGGTGAGCGCCGCCAGCGCCGTGGTGACCGCGAACTTGCCGCCGTAGGACTCGGCCACGATGTAGAGCGGGCTGGCACGGAGCCGCGGGCTGTCGCGGTACAGCGCGCAGAGCAGCGTCACCAGGTCCCGCGCCGCGTCGCCGTCTGTGTGCGCCATCAGGCTCCTGTTGCCGCCGTCCACGTAGCTGAACCCCGTGCCCACCGGGTTGTCCTGCCATCGCCATTGTTGCCGCCGTTCATCCATGAACATGCGTTGCAATTCCAGCATATATGTATTGGATTGGGATTTGGATTGCTACTGACCACGAAGAGGAGGTCGGCCTTGGCGAGCCAGGTGGTGGCGCGGGGCTTGAGGTCCGCGTCCAGCGGCCCGATCTCCATGAAGTTGCCGTACCCGACGCCGGACGCGCCCTGGTAAGTAGGTGATGATTGTTGAGCCATTGCATCCATCCATTGTAAGATTTACAGCAAGATTCAAGATTTGGTTGATTGTAACTGCAACGACGACAGTTGCATCCATCCAATCCAATCCAACTCTGTAATTGCTATGTAGTTACTCGATCACTCACCGGGCCTCCCTGCAGCCACAGCACGGTCGGCCATGGCGTCTTGCCGTTGTCCACGCGCTGCGGGCTGTGGTACAGCCACCAGAACATGTGCGCCTCTGAAGCAGCATCAGGAGCCAGAAAGTTCATCTCGAGTCAATAGCGAGCAGGTAGCGGGAAGCAGATTAGATGAGCTTGTAGTGTTACTTACTGGGTCGGACCTCGACGTAGCCCCACCCTCGGACCCGTCCGGCGTGCCGGCGGCGGCGGCGGCGGCGGCCACGGCGCAGGCCAGAAGGAGCAGCGCGGCGAGATGACCCTCGACGACGCCATTGCCAACAAGCAATCTAGTCTATCTGTGACAAGGACGCTACGGGCTCTGCTTGCTTTGCGCCCCCTTCTCTCTCCCTCCCCTGCTCTCTTTTTTCCCTCTCCACCCTATATACCTGTAATCAAGAATCAATCGACATGGAAGGACCAAGGAATTGAAGACGCAATCCGAGGTGAAGAACGGCTTGGCTTATACAGGGAACGAAGGCTGAATCTATATAGGAGTACTGGATGAGAGAGTATTGTATTGTACAACAAGGACTCCAGGAAGAAGCATGTCGTACGTGTATTCTCCTCTGATATGGATGGGCTGATGGACACGACGACAGAGAGGCCGCTGGCGGGTAAAAAAAACAGAGAGAGAGAGAGAGGGTATCCATCCAACCGGGGAATATTTTCAATTTATATATAGTCCATTCTGCCCTCCATACACGAAACTATCTTTTAAAAAAATGAACAAAGAGAATACTTTTAATTTATATATAGTACTCAAGGTTTTAAATCTCCGGCTATAGCCTCCACTATCTCCAGCTATAGCTATTTGAGAGAAGGATTTAGCTAAGTTTTTTTTATGTACATGTTAGTACATTTTAGTTGCCGCTATAGCCTGATATAATTGACTATAGCCTGTTTTGAGACATACAAAAGCTAAATGCCTTAGCCGGAGATTTAAAACCTTGATAGTAGTCTCTGCCATCCACACACCAAACTATCATTTTAAAAAATGAACAAAAAGAATATTTTCAATTTATATATAGTCCCCTCTGCATTCCACGCACGAAACTATCTTTTAAAAAATTGAACAAAAAAGAGCTCGGTGTGCTGTTATTAAAAGATGCTTTACATATATATGCCATATGTTGAACGAGGGTCATTCTCGGCGGGCGTTTCGTTTGGCAATGAATAGCATGGAGACGTTATAAGCGATGATGAAACTCACTTTGACTCGTCAGTTTTCAACTATGGATGACGCATGTAATCATTCAAGTTATGCGGAGGCTATATTGTAGGAAATAAAATAAAATACAATACAATAAAATAAAATAAAATAAAATCGTACATTGAGGCTGGTTGTTTGGTCCATATTTAATTGTACTCTAGCTCATATGGTACTCTCGAAAGTAAAGCCGTGATCTCCAATTCTCCATTGAAAATGACCTAAACGGTAGGTGTTATGAAATTTGAAGTTTCTAAGACAAGAATACGAATACGGTGGGACGCGAGATGTCGAAAAACGTCAGATTAAATGGTGACCTTCGGCTTATAGGCCCCAACCATGGCACTGACCCTTGGTTAGTTTTTACCATGTCGGTTTCACCGTCCTAGTTACCTCCTCCCGTACGTCCCCGTTATATGTGGCCATAACACATCAGTGTCACTGTCACATGCTTTGTAGAGCGCACGCCGAGTTTTGCATTTTACTTCTAGAAAAAGGTTTCACCAGAACCGAGACCTATTGGTGAAAAATGTTTACTTCTAGAGAAATGTTTGTTGGTTTCAAAAAAAGTTTCTTCAAAGGGTTAGATTTAAACTAAAAGTCCACAAAGATAGGGATAAGTTGATACCGATGGTTAGTTGAAGGAATCCGGTGGGAGAGGGAATCCTTGGCTGATGGGAAAGAGGCGGGTTTCTTTCGGTTACAACGTATGTATCCGTCGTTTGTTTGTATCGATGGGCGATGGCACGCGTGCTAGCTTTGTTCAAATCTGCAGGTCCATCAGTTGATCACAGTTTGGATCTAGCAGATCAATGCAAAGTTGTGTTTAGCAGCGAGGACTGTTTTAAATTCTCGGTAGAATAACTAGTAGAACGGCTGCTAAAATATGATAAATAAAAAGAGAAGCGTTTCAAAAAGAATTATTTGGAACAAATTCTTATTTTTCTACTACACTTCTTTTCTAGAATTTAAGGCCCATTTGGTAGGGATTCAGATTCTCATACAATCATTTTGGATCTACAGTCTGTCAAAAAAGTTTTAGGTGATGAATCGGTTTTGAGACCATTTGGCTCTGTTAGGCTCTAGATTCTAACTATAAATAAAAATATACTTTAAAAAATCAAAAATTTTTGTGGCTGAAGAATAACTTGAATACAGTCTATTTTAAAATGTTGCATTTAAAAGATAAATAAAAAATATGGTTGCTACTCGCTAGTCGGCAAGTGTATTGGAGAAACTAGAAACAAAAACTAGCAAAACTTAGCCCGGAGATGTTTCACTCATGTACCCCAAAAGTATGGAACTATACAAGGCATAACTGTTTTGCAGTTGGCAGTTTGCTGCCATTTCCTTTCGATCCACCGAGAATAGTTTTAAGAATTCAATGAGTTAATTAGATAGTTCTACAAATGATTCCGGTTCGTTAGAGAAATAGTTCATATCATGAATATTGATTTGAAATGTTTCTACGAGAATCTAAAACAACCTTGCCAAACAATCCCAAATCCCCATGGATTATAGGTAGTAGAGTAGGTTTCTGAGTTCCATGCCTTTATCTTATCTATATGTATAGTACTCCCTCCCTTCAAAATAGTAGTATATTTCTAGCTTAATACCAAATCAACCATTTTTTATCAAAGTTTTTTAACATTATATCAAATAAGTACTAATGGATTAGATAAAGTTAGTTAGCATTATGTCGAATAAGTATTAGTGGACTAGTCAGTTCTACGAAAATGATTATGATTCATTAGAGAAATATTTTATATCGTGAATATTGATTTGAAATGTTTCTACGAGAATCTAAAACACCCTTGCCAAACAATCCCCAAATCCCCATGGAATATAGGTAGTAGAGTAGGTTTCTGAGTTCAGCTGCCATCCCTTTATCTTATGTTACTTATCTATATGTATAGTACTCCCTCTCTCTAAAAGAGTAGTATATTTCTTGCATAGTACCAAATCAACCATTTTACTTTGATCAAAGTTTTTGACATTATGTCAAATAAGTACTAATGGATTAGATAAAGTTATTTGGCATTATGTCAAATAAGTATTAGTGGATTAGTCACAGACAGAAGAAAGAGGTGTACGAGAGAACTGTGGGAGGTAAAGTTTGACAGATAGAGTAATCCTTCTTGCTTTCAATATCACTGCTAGCAAATGAACTCATACTTTACAATATTTATTAGAACCAAACTCCATACTTTCCTTAGACACACAAACACGCACAATTCTACTAACTCATATGGGATGGGTTGTGAGTCGAGTCCAATATGGAAGACTAACGCAAGGGAACTTTATTGGAAATTAAAATACAAACATAAAAATCATTTCGCCGAAGTAAGAGTAGTTATGCGACCATATGGCTCTGTTAGGCTAGATTATAACTAAAAATATTTTTAATAATAACATATAAATAAAAATATACGTTTAAAATCAAAAACTTTTGTGGGTGAAGAAATAACTTGAATACAACCTAAATTTAACATGTTGCATTCAAAAGATAACTAGAAAAAATATATAGTTGCTACTCGCTAGTCGGCTAGCTAGTGTATGGGAGAAACCAAAAACAAAATCTAGCAAAACTAGCTCGGAGTTGTTTCATTCATGCACGCAAAAGTATGGAACTACACAAGACATAATTGTTTCGCAGTTGGCTGTTTGGCTCCGTTTCATTTGTGATCCAATGACAGCAGGAACCGGTTCTGCCATCTAAATAGTCTTAAGAATTCAATGAGTTAATTAGACAGTTCTACGAAATAGTTCTGATTCATTAGAGAAATATTTTATATCATGAATAATGGTTTGACATATTTCTACGAGAATCTAAAACAACCTTTCCAAACAAATCCCAAATCCCCATGGATTATAGGTAGTAGAGTAGGTTTTTGAGTTAAGCTGCCATCCTTTTATCTTATCTATATGTATAGTATTCTCTCCATCTAAAAATAGTATTATATTTCTAGCATAGTACCAAATTAACCATATTAATTTGATCAAAGTTTTTGACATTATGTCAACTAAGTACTAATGGATTAGATAAAGTTATTTGGCATTATGTCAAATAAGTATTAGTGGATTGGTCACGGACCGAACAAAGAGGTGTGTACGAGAGAACTGTGGAAGGTAAAGTTTGACAGATAGAACAATCCTTCTTGTTTTCAATATCACTACTAGCAAATGTACTCATAGTTTACAATATTTATTGGAACCAAACTCCATACTTTCATTGGACACACAAACACACACAATTCTACTAACTCCTATGGGATCGGTCGTGAGTCGAGGTCCAATATGGACAAGATTAACGCGAGAGAACTTTATTAGAAAGTAAAAATATGGACGTCAAAATCAGTTCGCTCTATTAGGCTAGATTCTAACTAAAATTTTTGTAATAAAACATATAAATAAAAATATACTTTTAAAAATCAGAACTTTTTTTGGGTGAAGAAAAACTTGGATACAACCTATTTTAACATATTGCACTTAAAAAGATAACTAGTAAAAAGATTATGGTTGCTACTCGCTAGTGTATGGGACAAACTAGAAACAAAATCTAGCAAAACTAGCCCGGAGCTGTTTCACTCATGCGCGCAATAGTCTGGAACTATACAAGGCATAATCAATTCGCAGTTGGCCGTTTGGCACCGTTTTCTTTCGATCCACTGAGAATTGGAACCGATTGTACCATATAAATGGTGCTCTAGTCTTAGTTTTAAGAATTTAGTAAGTTATTAACTAAACGGTTCCACGAAATAATTCTGATTCATCAGAGAAACATTTATGTAGTGTATATGGATTTGAGATATTTCTAAAAGAATACAAAACCTTGCCAAACAATCCTCAAATTCCCACGGATCATCATCTATGATGATTGTTTGATTCTCGTAGGATTCAAATCACCCACTAGCTACCTACTCCTATACTCTGTAGAGAAGAAGCTTGTGTGGCTACAATATGGGCGAAGGTATAGTGTTGGTAGGTGGTGCAAATGCACCACCCAAATTTTGAAAAAATAGTAGTTTTGTCTTAAATTTCACCATATATGCACCATCTCTAATACAAACATATGCACCCATAAGAAAAGTGCACCACCCTTTAATTTTCTCTAGCTTCGCCACTATGCACGACTTGTTGCCGAAAGCAGGTTTTCACCTGTGGATTTGATTTGACTTGATTTTACTATATAATAATCTAAGATTCCTTGATGAGCTGCTTTTGTGGTATGGCTGCAGCTGTGCATTTGCTTGGCACGTACGGCAGCAGGAACGAATGAGACGCGGACAGAGAGGATCATATCGGAGCGCATTGCATTGCATTGGGGCAACAAGACCTTTTTCGCTCGATCCTTCACCGTTTGTTTGATTGTCTTGCGAAGGACGGCGACATGGGTTAAATAATTGAAATGCGTGCCTCTCATTCTTTTGCTGCTAGGCCATATAGTCCCCAACGCAAGCAGGACAAAATGGGATGCAGAGCACGCAATCCGCTAGCTCCACGCCACGGATACTATAAAAGAGGTGGCGTTTTTTTTTTTTTATAAATATATTGTTGTATTCTTCAAAAAGTCTCACCACACCACAAAACCATAGATCAACATGGGTTTTCAATTTCGGCCGAATTTTTACGGAATTTCCGAAATTTCAGGTTTCTCGATGGGCACCGAAAGAAATCCTCTGCCGGTCAAAAAAAATTCATGCGAATTCGTCTCCCGCGCCTCAAATAGCGCCAAGATGGCCCAAAAATCAACTTCCCCGTCGGCCCACCATATATATAGCCTTAGAAGATCCTAAAATCACACCCAAAATCCACATTATATCCCATGTCTGCGACTCCCTCTGTTGGCGGCGGCACCGGGCGGCTCCCTCGGTGTAATCACCGCTACTACCGCGACCCGTGGGGCCCCCTGTAGCCTCATAGAAATATGGAATCATGTCAAGTTTTTTCATGTATTTGTCTTTTTATGATCAACCATAGATAGTTTCTAGCGAAATCGTGTCAAATTATTTTTAAAAAAATGAATTTAATTTGAATTTGAGCCGAATTTCAGGAATTTCCCTTTTCTCAGTGGGTTCGAATTTTTGTTTCGAAATTGAAACTTGATACGATACTAAAATAGTTTGGGTTGATCTCTGCGTTAGCTTATACTACTACACTAGGAAGGGTCCAGGGCGTCCATGTAAACTTTATTGACATCCTAATGCAAAGACGCGTAAACCTTTAACATGACTGAGAAGAAAAAAATACTTAGTATTTATGCTAGGATGTCAATCATAGACCAATTGGCTTGAAGTCTTCAACCATGGTATATATATGCTACGATGTCAAACATAGATCAGTTAGTTTGGATTCATTGGACCATGCCTACGGGGCGCGCGGACCGATGTGCATGACGACCGTCGTAACTGAAAGCATCAAGCCAGACACCAAACCCTGACGTAAGGTCGTTTTGACAGCTTCGGTTTATCCGTTTGGGATTCGGAGACGGCGATGTTTTGATTCTGAGAACTGCCGACGCCGCGTGCGATCCCCAACCTAAGGTCTTTGTTGGCTTCGGTTTATCTGTTTGGGATTCGGAGACGGCGATGTTTTGATTCTGAGAAGAACTGCCGCCGCCGCGTGCGATCGATGAGAGTTTCTACTGTACTGTATTGCGGTCCATTGTCCGGTGGTGTGTCTGTGTCACTCAATGTCATGATGATCGATAATTCGAGATATGATGTGGTGGATCTCTTCTCTTCCATGGCTAGCTAGCTGCACGCGTCTGCGCGCATGCTTGCGTGCTTGGACTTGACCCGCCGGGCCCGGTCGGTGACGGCGATCGCTGGTGTTTCTTGGACCATTATATCATCATCGACGACGACACTGTCGTCCAACAACAATGCAAGCTGCAAATAATGCATGGTCGTCGTCGTCGCTCTCGATCTATATATGCGGCCGGGCCGGCCATGGCCAGCCATGGCCAATTTGGCCATGGAAAAAACCTAACAGATGGAGCCCAATAATGCTTCTTGGACGACACTGTTGACAGGATGTGACGACCGTGCTGCACGGAGCTATTGCTGTACGTTGTACTGTTGGTGTCCGTCGCACAAATTGAGCAAAATAACTACTACTGTAGTACTGTACGTAGGAGTGGTGGTGCAGTACATGCAGATCGATAAGAATGCATTGCACAGCACTCCAAAAGTTGCTTGTTGCCTGCACTTCATTTTTCACATGAAGCAGAGGCCAGGCCACTGCACCGGACTCCTTCGCCGTCTTTTCAGTACTTGCAGTGAAGTGTGGATAACATAAAGCTAGCGCCCTGGCTCTGGCCTCTGCCGATTGTCGGCAAGCTCTCTGGCTACTATCACGAAATGGAACACCCCACGACAGCTTATTAAAATTTGACAAGATATAAGATACTTGGATTAATATATATTAATTAATATACGGAATATTTTATATGTTTATTTACAATCCAAATCTTTTCGAAGAGTCTGTCAACCTTAAATTTAGGTCCCTTCTTGTAAAGAGCTCGGCTTGCACTGCTCCACGTCTAGCTTATTACGGCTTCTTGTAAAGAGCTCGGCTAAACGGCCATTTAAAAAATATGTTCTTTAGCTTTACAAAAGAAAACTGCTACACGTGAGGAGTAAGAATAGGTCCTACCAAACTGACCCTAGCTTAACTAGTTTTTGGCTTGCTGTTGCTAAGCATGTCGTAAAAACAAAGTTATTAAATTTGGTTGACGTCCCGGTAGCGGCCACTGACAACATCGACGTTGGAGCACTCTCCATCGCAGAGTTTTTTACCGACCGGTAAACCGCGGCTTACCGCGGTAACCGGACTTACCGCCCGTCCGTTACCGCGGCGGGGGCGTAAAAACCCGTCAAAAATTCAAATTTGAAAATTTGAAAAAAATGTTGAAAATATTCTATAAAATAGTTCATGATTTATAGAAACAATGGTATAAAAATTTGTCAAATTGGAGTTGGTTTGGTATAAAAATTTCAAATCTAAGTTTGAAAAAAAAAAAAAAAAGAAAAATACACAGCCGCCCATTAAGGCCCATTAAATCATGAAGGTCGAAAAACATACTAAACACACTCAAATTTAAGTAATTTTGACATCATTGGATTCTACAAATCATGAAGTATTTTTAGGAATTTTTTAGCATTTTATAAAAAATTACATTTTGAATTTTGAAAAACCGCTCAAACTGCTCAAACCGCTCGGCAAACCCGCTCAAACCGCCGGGTAAACCGCTCAACCGCCGGGTTTACCGCCGCAAACCGTTGCACAGCCCATTCAAATTTGAATTTGAATTTGGGCGGTTACCG
The DNA here is from genome assembly GCA_015847255.1 of Hyparrhenia diplandra. NCBI lineage: Eukaryota > Viridiplantae > Streptophyta > Magnoliopsida > Poales > Poaceae > Hyparrhenia > Hyparrhenia diplandra. The sequence continues at coordinate 40,924 of JADLZK010008162.1, read as the reverse complement.
TCGGTAAACCGGTAAACCGCTCGGTTTACCGAAACCGAGGCCGGGCGGTTTGAGCCGACCGGTCGGTAAAAAAAACCGTGCCATCGACTCCATATGGTTGCCCTTGCAGGAAAGCCTCCTGCACACACCATTGCACCCATGCGCCGCACGCCGGGAGCCCACTAGCTTGGTCCCTCGTCGTAGTGACAGGCTCGCGGCCAAAGCTGCTTTCTGCGACCCCAATCCGGAGAAGCAAGCCAGGCACGTATTGGTGAACAAGTGAGAGCGCAGGGCGGACAACAATGTTACTGTTCCGGATGACACGATCGCTGTTAAGTTCCATGAGGCGTTTGTCAAGCCCGCATCCCATTGGAAGTGGGATGCGAATGCGATGCACGAGCTCATGCCTATGATGGCGATGTGTTGGAACATAGACACCGAGGTGACGCCCTGTCGCCGCACGTCAGTCCCCCCTACCATCTCTGTCGCGTCATTAGTTAATTAGTTAGTACAACCTTATCTCCCACCACTAGTTGGTGATTTGTGTGCAGTGTTTCTCCAAGGTGGGTACGGCTCATCGCCATGCCCTTCTTGGAGCATGCAAAACTTTTCACTTCCACTTAATGAAGCACGTGCTAATGTTAAGGCATGCTTTTGAAATGGGATAGTTGAAGAATCTCTGCATCACTTGTTCATTCACAATACCAATTTGCTACCTATTGTTCGAATTGGTTTCAGATTCAAACCTATCCTCGACTCGCTTTCTTCCATAATCTGGAATTGTTTAGAAGACAACTGCATCAAGTGCCTTCCTTTCAGAACTCAAAGAGGGACTTCAAAGAAGAGTTTCGCTGTTGCTGTTACGCGCCAAGATTTTTTTTTTTCTTTCATTGAATTATGGATAAACTCTCTTGTTTAGTTTCACTTGCTTTAGCTAGATCCTCTCCTTTTTAGTTCCCTGATCCTCTTCTTAGGATCCCCTCTTTTTCTTTCCTGTAATAACTTGTAAGCTATTTAACTTCTAATAAAAAATCATAGTAGGGGCGCACTCCTGTTTTTCGTAAAAAAAAAAAAGAGCAACTGTGTTAAGTCAAAGGTTCAAAAATGAATGGATAGGTTCTACCAATCTGCTGACTCATCTTGGATTGATATATTAATTATTATACGGAGTATTTTATATATTTATTTACAGTACTATCCAAAAATATATCTTTTCGAAGAGTCTATCAACCTTAAATTTCCCGCTTGCACTGCTCCACGTCTAGCTTATTGCGGCTTCTTGTAAAGAGCTCGGCTAGATGGTCATTTAAAAATGACCGTTTATTTTTTAAAAATATGTTCTTTAGCTTTACGGGAGTAGGAACTAGTTTTTGGATTGCTGTTGCTAAGCACTAAAAAGCAATGTTATTAAATTATGTTGACGCCGTGGTAGCGGCCACTGACGACATCGGCGTCGGATCGGAGCACCCTTCGTCGACTCCATTCAGATGCCGTTGCACGAAAGCCTCCTGCACACACCACTGCACCCATGCGCCGCACGTCGCCCGCTAGCTTGGTCCCTCGTGGCAGGCTCGCGGCCAAAGCTACTTTCCACGACCCCAACCTGGAGAAGCAAGCCAGACACGTGTTGGTGAACAAGTAGGAGTGCAGGCCGGACAACGATGTTACCGTTCCGAATGACATGATCGTTGCCAAGTTCCATGAGATGTTTGCCGAGCCCGCATCACTTTGGAAGTTCGATGCGATTCACGAGCTCATGCCTATGATGGCGATGCACTGGAATGCGGGCAACGAGGTGACACCCTTGAGGCCTTGAGTTGTCGCCGCACGTCAGTCCCCCTACCATCTCTGTCGTGTCATTGGTTAATTAGTTAGTACAACCTTATTTCCCACTAGTAGTTGGTGATTTGTGTTCAGTGTTTCTCTAAGGTGGGTACGGCTCGTCACCACGCCCCTCTTAGAGCATGCAAAACTTTCCACTTTCACTTAATGAAGCACGTGCTAATGCTAAGGCATGCTTTTGAAAAAAAAAACTTTAAAAAACAAAACATGGAGCTGCCAAATTACAATTGTGTTCTTTCCAATGGGATAGTTGAAGAATCTCTGCATCACCTGTTCATTCACAATGCCATTTTGCTACCAATTGTTTGGATTGGTTTTTTTTTCTCGAATACGCAAAAGATTTGCGCATCTTTTATATTAAGCGTAGAGGTAACAAAGTTTACAACGACGCCACAAATGACGACTAGGGGAAAGAGTTATACAATCGTTCAGCCCACCCTAGCGGAAGGATATCAATACGCTATTACTCGCTAATCGAATAACCTAGATGATTCCGACGATCAGGCGCGTCGGCTAGCGCGGCGCGTCGATCGCCTCGGCGTCCCACCTGCGAGGATCCGCCGCAGCGCCTCCTTATGAGTGGGGTTAGGATTCTTGAGGCAGTTGTTGTATGCCTCCTTCTCCGCAGCCCTGGGCTCCCGCAACAGTCGATGAACCCCATCCGCTGCATCGCCAATATCTCGCCCGTTTAACTGGGACGACGAGCGGCTGAGCGGCGATCCTCTTGCTACGGTGTGGCAACGTTGGCGACGGTGACTTCGCACGGAAGAGGCGCAGCAACGGCGATGACACCTTGCGCATCACCTTCTCTGCGAACCGCTTCATCCTTGCGGTAAGGGGAGTCGGTTGAGGCGACCGCATCCACGCCGGCGGGGGAAACCGCGGTATCCACGACGCCGTGCTGACCCTCCGGGGGTAGCGGCGCACTTGGTTCCGCCTGCATCGGTCCGAAGCCGGGTTTCAGATTCAAACCTATCCTCGACTCGATTTCTTCCAAAATCTGGAATTGTTTAGAAGACAACTGCATCAAGTGCCTTTCTTCACTGAAATTATACTTTTGTGTGCGGGACAATTTGGAAGGCTCGAAATTTTGAATTTTCAAAAATTCAACCTTCCTTTCAGAACTCAAATAGGGACTTCAAAGAAGAGTTTGCGCGGTTGCTGTTACGTGCCAAGATTTTTTTTTTTCTTTCATTGAATTATGGATAAACTCTCTTGTTTAGTTTCACTAGCTTTAGCTATTTGCTCCTCTCCTTTTTTGTTCCCTGATCCCCTTCTTAGGATCCCCTCTTTTTCTTTCCTGTAATAACTTGTAAGCTATTTAACTTCTAATAAAAAATCATAGTAGGGGCGCACTCCTGTTTTTCCTAAAAAAAAGAGCAACTGTGTGTTAAGTCAAAGGTTCAAAAATGAATGGATAGGTTCTACCCAATCTGCTGACTCATCTTGTAGCGTGTATGCTTGTGCAATTTCGTTCATCTGCCAACCCAGCAGTTATTTTTTAATCTCCTGTGACCAGGCTGAGACCTTAGTGAAGAATTTCTAACCATGCAACTTCCAACTTTCAACCTTTTTATCTCTCCGGAGGAGTACTCCCTCTGCTCCAAATTATAAGTCATTTTGACTTTTTGAGTTCATACATTTTTTTTTTTGAGATTACACAAGATAACGCAGACGCCAACACGCACGCACACACTCACCCCTATGAATACACGTACGCAAACCCTACCCCTATGAGCATCTTCGAAGGACGAGCCGGCAAATCTTGAAGTTCGAAGTCACCACCGGCGCCGCTATCGACTTAAATGCACAAGACCGAAAAATCCCGAAATAAATCCAGGGATATATGAGCAAGAACTCGTTTGGTTAATAGCACAGACTGAAAATAGTCAAAACGAGTTATAATTTGGAATGGAGGAAGTAAATGCTCGCCTTTTTTCAATACTTCTCTTTCGAGTACGTGCGTGTGCGTAGTATTATTCAAGCTTGAAAGGGAACTTAACCTATACGGACAAGAAAGGAGTATATGTTTTTGTGTTTTGATGCGCAGGTCCATCACGCGATTGAAATTGAGATGCAGTGAACGAGATACTCTACCTTCGTCATCTGCTTCCCCATTCAGTTTCCCTTTTCCCCAAATTCCAAGCATCCATATCCATATCCTATAAAATACAGCGCAGTGAGTGACCAAGTGATGAAAACCGATCGATCGACAAAAGTTGAAGACGCGTACCAATTTGCATGTTATATCGATCGGCAGCCAAAGCTAGTTTTGTTCAGAGAACGTAATATATATCGATCGGCAACCTACTAATAGAATCTGAAAACATGTTTTTTTTAGTATTTTTTGGATGGCTAAATAATATTAGAATTGATTTTTTTTTTAGTTAAAACTGGCAGTAATATTGTTTTTCTTCTATTAGAAAAAAAAAAGAACAAGGGCAGCAATAACGATGTAATGGACTGGGCCGACTTTCGATCCATTTGTGGCCTCTAGTTTGGGCTGCAACCAGCCAATGAAAGATAGATAGGAAGCCCAGTTAATCCAGTGCCATGCATGGGCTGATGGGCATCATCCTCGTCGCCGTCGGTCGGTGACAGCGACTATGCAACGCGCCCAGCTATTCACATTCTCCCAAAAAAAAAAAAAAAAAAAAAAAAAGCTACCATTCACATGCCCTTCTAATTAACGATCAATATTCATCAATTAATATAACGAAGAACCGCCACATGTTTGGGACAATGAGCGATCCTAAGTTTTCATATGGACACAAGAAGATGTATAGCATGAATATAATGCATATTCTTTAAGAATTTCAGAAGAATTGTATGCTATGATCCAATCATTTTGTTTGTTCTAGACTTATGAGATTCCGAGCATACCTCAGCTAATTAAGATTTTATTTGTGGTGAGACCCGTGTCCTGATTCCGTTTCAAGTCCTCCACTTGGCATGCTTGTCCACGCCCGTATTAAGTCATCCATTTTACCTTTTTTAGATTTATTTTATGATTTAATGTTATTATTTCCGTCGATATCTTTCATAGGGCTAGAGTGTATGACCTTGTTTGGATCACGCCCCTATGAACGGTACTAATTGACTAGGGGGTGAATTGCATGTTTAAAATTTTACAAAAGTACTAGACAAATTTGATTAGAATGACAAATGGTGAAAAGCAAGTTTTTCCTAGCCAAGAGGGGTTTTCAGCCCCTCCTATCCAACAATTCTAGTTGCTATAATCTTTAGCCACTCAATCAACTATGTCATGACTGGGGCTGCATATATATATATATATATATATATAGTGGTAGGGGGGCTTGAGCCCCCTCCCCTTCTAGATCCACACATGCTTGAAGAAGGGTGCAATATACTAAATAGGTGACTAAGATGAGATGGTGAAGTAGAGATAGCGGGAGATAATAGGGTCATGGTGCCCATGCAGCTCGCAAAAAGAAGTAGACAAAAACTCAAGTCATGGAGCACATGTAGCTCCCAAAGAAGTAAACCAAGGTCAAAGATGGATCACCATAGTGCTAGGAACTATGCATTAACCCCCTTACGCTTGTGTGTATAAGGATCGTATCTCTATTGTAATGAGTTGGAGTAACCATGTATTTATTTGACTTTTGGCTACTATGTTTGACGATTCATTTTATTGTGAATCATAAAATAAATAAACAATTATTAATGTATCTCTAATGATTGAAAAATAAATAATATCTATATAAAAAATTTAAATAAGATGAGTGATCAAACAAGACGGCACGGAGTCCAAAATGACACTTTCAATGGGACGGAGGTAGTACCTTTGTACTCATGATGCTGCCATTATACTATTTCAAGTAATTGGATACCATGGTGGCCACTCAAGTGAACCTCGAGTAAGATGCATATAAGTGGGCAAGGTTGGTGCCCTACTCTACTTCATGTATAGTCATTAGAAGAGCAAGAACCATGTGAGAAAGCAACTGGTGTTTACATTGAAGTTGTGGGTAGGTTTGGAGCCTATAGCTTGTAACCACCATTTTGTTGTTTTGTGCTCCCTTACATTCCAAATTATAAGTCATTCCATTTTTTTTTTTTTTTTTTTTGAGAGTCAAAGCATTTCAAATTTGACGAAAAAGCATTTTAACTTTGACGAAAAGCATTTCAACTTTGATCTTTTTTGATGCATACTTAGTTTCTCTTATTACAACTTATGGTCAATTACTGCAAAGCCAATGACTTAATATAAATGTTTTGAAGTATAAATCTTTTGGCCCATATTATTTGCACTAACCATAAATATATTTGTACTAATAATTGATGGTCTAGTTTATGCATGATGTTTGACTTGTTTGAGTTCTTATACGTCCCATATTTCCTAATGAAGGGAGTACAGCATTTTTTTAAATGGTGGGGATAGTATTAATCTAAACTCTTGACCATATATATGAGCACATTCTCAAAAAAAAAAAAAGGGGGGATCATATATATGGGCCCTCTTCCGTCTATACATTTATAAAAGTAAGTATTATCATAGGCTGAAATTTCGTACCGATCGGCAGTTGGACCATGCATGCATGTGCCTCATTAGACACAAGCCTTTTATTAATTTACACTGAACCTTGCTAGCTACAAATATGTTGTCTCTCTCGGTGGTTCATCTCAGGCTTCTCAGCTCCTTCCGTGCTTATTGGGCGTGCATGCATACGTGCTTTTGAGGCAGCTTAACTCTGCATTTGGAGACTGAAATGGTGTATATATGTTCAATACAAGCAGTACTTGGCGGATGCAAAGATGCGGGACAAGGGGAGCTAAAATAATGGAGACGTTAATTTGCATGAAGATTTAATGATGATTTGAGGCTTTTGCTATAGTGATTTAGTGGTGATTAGCTGCTCCCCTGGCGGGCAGCAGCCCCAAGTCCCCCTTTGGATCCGCACTTAATACAAGCGTTGTTTAAGAAGTACTACTTTTTTTTTACATAAAGGATAGCTTATATATTTTTATTTTGCGAAGGGGAAGGACTGTATTAGAAGAGTGTATAATACACCACTGCCATTTTGTAGGAAACATCCCGGTACAATTGATAATAACACAAACACATGGCGATGCCTCCATCGACCACACTACCAACAGCCCCAACACACCAATAGAGTCCAGCCAAGTCCACCTTCGTCTTCGCCATGGAACTCCAAGACCTTAGACAAGCTGCAACATACGCCGCCGCAGAAGCACCACTGCACACCGATTCTGTTGAAAGCACATCGACAGCCCCATCAACGAAAAGAAAGGGAAGACAAATCCGCAGTTGTCATCGACAACGACAGCCCGTAAGCAACTCCCACTGCAGGAAAATCATTCTCCCCTTTTCGCAAGGAAAGAAAAACTAACCTCCAAAAAGCCACCGGGCGAGAGATCCACCGTGAGCCGCCTTGGAGTAGCAAAAAAACAAAACCACATCGCCAAAGAACAAAAGACGGCCAAAAGGCCCTCGTACAAAAGCCGACGAGACTTGGGAACCCAAATCCGGTCAAGCGCCAACTCACACGCCCATCGCCATCGCCGGAGCGAAGACGGCGAGGTGGAACGGGACAAGGAGGATCTTACTCCACGAAGACGATGCCACGCCCACTTATAGTCACCGCCGAGATTTACACCCTAAAAGGAGCCTAATCTACACCGTCGGGCGAGGAGACGCTGATCCCCATGCATCCGGTGACCAGGATGTCATCGGAGGCGGAGGGGATCCGCCGAGCACAAGAAAGTCACTACTACAGGTTTGATTTTGCAATAGCACTTCAAAATGATTAATGGTGGCGTTATTTAAAAACCACCACGGTTAATGCCCCTATTAATCATGACGGTTTTTAAAATTTACCGTGATGGTTTTTATAACCCACATGGTAAATAGATTAGTCGTGGCGGTTTTTATAAAATAACCGCCCGCGCTTAATGATAGCCCAAATCGAGACCCGAAAGCCCATCCGGGCCTGATGCAAAGGGCTCCAAGTATATAAACTAGAACACCAACCCTAATTGGCTCACTACTCTCTTTTCCCCTCACTTCTCTCCTTTCCCCACACCTCCCTCCCCTCTCTCCCCCATGCTTCGAGACCCGACGTCCCCACCCCCTCCCTACCGGTGGCACCACCGGATCCGGCGCCGCCCCACCCCTCCTTCCCGACGGCGTCCCCCCTGTTCCAGCGCCACCCCCCCCCGAGTAGATAGCGGCGGGGGCGGATCTCCGCATGCACGCCCCCCGACGGCCGCGTCCGCGGATCCGCCCGGCGGCGGCAGGTCCCGCTTGTGCCCGGCGGAGGGAGGCAAGGACGGTGGGGATCCGACGGGCCCAGTGCGTATCCAGCAAGTGTGAGCCTGGATCCGGCGAGGCGGAGCTCCCGACGGCGCCAGTGCTTCGGCGACGGCCGACCTCCTCCCCCTTCCTTCAGATCTCCCCGGGCGGCGGCGGCACCCGAAACCCTAATGGGCCCGACGACCCGGATTTGGGCTTGTTAGGGTTTTGTATTGGATTTTCTTTTTTATTATTTTTTCTTTTGATTAATGGTGGCGGTTTCAAAAACCGCCACCGCCATGATTATTAATCACGGATTAACCGTGACCCCTAGCTCGGTAGCGGTTCCAAAAACCGCCACTGAAAATAAAAAAAACCACCACCTAAAATCAACTCTGTAATAGTGAGTAAGGATAGTTCATATCTAGCTTCATCTACCAAAAGGTAGAATCAAGCCAATTATTACAATGTTCGGCCAATAGGCTAGCATTCATACTGTAGAGAATTCCATCTCACAGACACCGACAGAACAAACATGAAGTAAAGTTTAGATTAATAATCACGACCAATTGGAACCAAAAAATGCAATGCCGACGCCTCTAGGTGTTGACCTGCAAGGATTAGTTTGGGCCCGCTTGGCGGCTAGTGAGTTGCCCTAAAAAAGAACTTGTAAAAAAATTTTGGTTTACATTTGTCAAAAACAACCTTGTTTCTCATTATCCAAATCACCGAAAATAAGGCCAATGCTACTGTCAATAACAATAAATTATGTATGTTATCCCTCCTTTAATTTAGACCATATGTTAAACATATCATGAATGCTATAGGGAGGCGATATACCAAACAATAATAAGTGTATAGCGCGCCAAGAAATTTGGCATAAAACAGTCGAGAAAGAGGTGTTGAATGCTTTCCGGTGAGTGACATAAGCTGCATCTCGTGTCACCATTCCAATTTCATTGAGCAACGATTAAATGCCAATCCCTTAGGTTATTACCCACTAGATTCCTCCGAAAAGAGATGTTGGGTGGGGTTAAACTAAGTATTTTCACCATAGAATCTTCTTTTCTTCTCGCAATATTAAACAACAGAGAATATTTGTCCTTAAGAGATTGGTTACCCAACCAAGTGTCTACCCGAAACAGGGTTTGCAATCCGTCTTTGACTTTGAAAGACACATAACTCATAAAAGTGTCTTTAACTTTCATCAGGCTTTTCCAAAAATGGGAGTCAGTTGGTCTTTTGGAGCAACTCCCTACGGTCTTTTCTTTGATATATTTATTCCTCAAAAGTTCCTGCCACATGCCCTCTTCATTTAACAATCTAAAACGCCATTTACTCAATAAACATGTGTTTGGTATCTCCAGATTAAGTATTCCAAGGCCACCTTGTATCTTTGGTTGGCACAAAAATTAAGTATTCCAGGGTGAGATGGGCCGTTTGATTCAATATGGGCTAGGATTATCTGTGGCGGTTATTTTAAGAAAACTGTCACAGACAATCAATTTTGCGCGGCATTTTTAAACCATCACTGTTATATAAAAAATCGCCGCAGTTAATAAAATAGAAACGTCTTATAAAGATTTTTTTTTTGTAGTAGTGATACCAATGCAATCATATATTGTAGTGCCTAGTTCACATCAACGAGAGCTAGAATACTGCATTACATGCTAGTATATATATGACAGGCAGGCAGAGTAGGATGGTGAGAGAATTGTATGTGTAAAAGGGCTAGCTACTTCCGACTGGTACTCTTTCAACTTCAACAAACAAACTGATCACTCAAGGAATTATATATAGTAGGTACAAGTCTACGTACACTTCACACACACAACTTTTATTCAGGTCTGTGTCGTCCTTGCTTGGTTTTTTTATTGCACTGTATCACGGGCTCACGGCCACCAGCTACATACTGGAGGACCTTGATTTCCTGTGGAAATTAAAGCTAGCTATAGCTATTAAGATGATGATGAACTAGTGGCTCGATCTTGTGGTGTACTTTGTGATCGATCTAGACATGCATGTTTGTGTCCTGATTTCCTTTGGTGCCTAGCTATAGCTCTAGCAAGCTGGACAGTGTCGGTACTCCACAGTACCCTAGTGCCGCGCGTCAATAGTCATGCCATGCATGTGCCATTTTGCTCTGTTATCTGTACGCACACATCTAATAATCTATACACGTACGATATGCTAGTACGTACTATAGTGTAATCATATATTCAGAAGTTTTCTAATAATATAATATGTTCTAGCTACCAATAAATGGCAAAGTTGGACACATTTGAATCAATCGTGTTTAATATTTAGATACAGAATAATGTATGCATGCATGGTCCATTCGAAGGATCGGAATTGCCAACTTACCAACTTGCAATCATTACTCGATCTATACTAATACGTCGTTTTATGAATATTCATCTCTATCAGTAATTCAGTATGATATCGATACAAATATGCATGGTGTGTATAGGGTATATATTTCATACAGACCTCACGCTAGCTTTTTTTTTTTTTTTTGACCGAAGTCAGGAAGAGAAACCCCCACCCTTATATTTTTGGTTTTTTAATAATGCCCTAGCCTGAAATTCGCCCCCACTCGGGATTCGAACTCAGAACCCCGAGGGGTGCCTCTAGAGTGTCCAGGGCTAGCTGGGGTAACCAACCCAACCCAACATCCTTTGGCACCTCACGCTAGCTTAGCTAGGCAGCTGAGCGAAAGTGTAATGCTCTGAACTTATAGATTGTATAATCTGGCGAATTCCCTGCTGCTAAGCTGCGGTCATTCAAGAAAAAATACGAATAAATTTGATTAGATGTTAGTTTCATTATATGAATGGGGGTTTGATGCTGGATGAGTCATCATGGAAGTGGCTTGATGCATTAAAGGAACCAAGTGGAAGGATATAGTGGGTTCACTTAGTGAAGAATAATGTGGACATCTTGCATGTAGAGAGAAATCATCTAGTGGGGTTTACCTTTATAAGAGTTGATAGATAGATTTCCTCCGATCCGGAGCCATCTATCTTAAAGAGGCGTTATTCGCTAACCGATCGGACATCGCCAGGTTTTCTTGTGGTGGAACCTGCCCACCGGGGTTCAAGTCCTCGACTTGGCACCGGTGCTCGTGATTTTCCCCCGGCTTTATTTTAGGATTTTCTCGGCGTTATGCATTAAGTGTATAGGCGCCGCCCCCGCCGATGGCGAGACGCCTGTGGTGACTTCATGAACATCAAGATCTGTTGGCTCGGTTCTTCGAGGTCGTAATAGGGAAACAGTTTTGCGAAGCGTGTGTTCTTAAGGGCGAGTATGCGTGTGTGCCGGGCGCCCGTGTTGTCATGACTATATAACTGATTTTACAGCGTTTGGAAATGATTTTCCGTGGACGGTTTTCGAAAAACCGCCACCATTAATCGGTGGCCTAGCAGCCCCCGCTAGGGCAAAACCGTCACGGTTTATAGATTAACCGTGGCGCTTTTATAAAAAGCTCCGCCACGGTTAAACAAAGCCAGCCCACCGTAAATTGGAAAAGCCCAAACCAGCCCATTAAATGATGTTGTGTATATATATAACGAGGACAAACCTAACCGTAACTCGTCACTCCCTCCCCACTCCCGTGCACTCGGATCCGGATCCACTCCATCTCCCTCTCCAACCTCCACTCCAGTCCCCAAAGTTAGACGACAGCGTAGCCTTCTCCTACCACCACTACCCTCCCCCATTCGCTCAGGGCGGGCGCAACCAGGGCGGGCCCGACGGGCGGAGTGGCGGGCGGCGCGCGATCCAGGCGGGCGCAGCGGGTCGCGACCAGGCGAGAACGCGCGGCGAGTCGCATCCATGTGGCCAGGCGCCGGGCGGATCTCCATGTGGGCGGCCGGGCGATGCGAGTCCAGCGTGGCGCCGTGGATCCGGGCGGCGGCGCTCGGCCCGCGCCCGGTGAGCGCCCAGCGGCGGCCCGAGCATCCAAGCGGGCGTCGGCGCGCGTGCAGCGGCCAGCCGCGCGCGAGCGTCCCAAGCCACCGGCGGCGCACTGCCCGCCGGCGCGCACATGCAGCGGCGGCGCGCGCGAGGTCCAAGCGGCCGGCGCGGCGGCGGCGGCCCGTTAGGGTTAGCTTTGGGGCCGTGGTGGCCTGTTAGGTTAGGGTTTGTTTTTTTATTTTTTATTTTCTTTTTTGTATTAACCATGGTGGTTTTGTTTAAAACCACCACGGATAATATTTACCACAACAGTTTTTGCTGGTTAAAAACCGCTACGGTTAATCCATCGATTAACCAGGACCCTAGCTCGGTGGCGGTTGCAAAACCGCCACGGAAAATCAGTTGTGTAATTAAAAAAAAGGTTATTCGGATAAGTTGTTGTTTCCTACAAATGCAGCACACACGTGCCTCGTACTTGTAGTACAAGTACAGAAATTATCGTGGTGTGGATGCAGACAGCTAGCACGGGCTATAACTTTTACAACACAATATAATATGCGAAAGTCTAGGCACCCGGCCTGAGCCAAACTGAGAGGGGATGTTTGGTTCTAGGGATTTTTTATGTTGGGACTAAAAAATTCTTAGAAAACCAAACGTATGGGACCTTTTTGAGACTTTTTAAAATTCCCAAGAAGTATCTTTTTAGAGGTTTTTTTTTCTAAAAAGTCTTACGACTAATCCTAGGACTAAACTCTCCATTCCGAGCAATGCAAACTCCCATGTGCCATGCATGCACATGCACATCTAGTGGATAATACCAGACCATCGGCTCAATTCTTCGGTGGTGCTCATAGAAGCAGGGTTTGCTACGCGTATTCATAGGAGTAAGTGTGCGTGCGTGTTATGAGCGTCTATGTTGTACTGTGTACTCTACTAAAAAAATGCATGGTATCTCTCTAGTCTTCCACGTTTGTCTCTTATCATTCCAACTTTATTGAATGTCTTAGTATGTTATCCTCTCTAGTCTCTAGTAGTAATAAAAAAGACTAATTTATTTTGATGAAGATGTGGACAACACATTTGAACTTGAACCATTGATATGTTTTCAAATACTTCAATTTCAATGGTACCTTTTCCATTTAGAGCTTATTATTTTCATTTGAAACGTCTTTAATTACAAGTGTAATCAACCTTAAATTGTTTATCGTCTATTGCTATAAAAACAAATATCGATCATATTTTGTTTAGGAAGGCAGACTGTCCACCTCTAACCAAATGTCACTGATAATTTTTTGAGTCGGGTATTTTTTTTTTTTAAGATGAACACATTGTTCGCCTCTAATCAAACTTCATCGATCGTTAATATATATTATCATTTACAGAGGCGACCACCTCTGAAAATTTCCGAAGAATACACAAAAACCAAAACAAAATTCCTTTCACTTGATTATACAGATAATTATGATTTTTACAAATATTAATACTTTTATATTGAATATTTCGATTACTAAATGAACTCAAATGAAAAAAGTATCAAGTACAAAGTTTTAAATCTTATCAATCACTACAACATGAAACAATATTTTGAGACTCTAAACAATTTCAAAGTTTTTGTTTCCATATAGTATGTAATTGGTCTCTCAGTTCCAGAACGTAAGAGCTTCAATTTTCTTATAATTGAAATTTATAATTGTCTTTATCCAAGTTTACAAAAAAAATAGCATCTACAACGTCAAATTAGTTTCATCAAATTCACCATGAAATACATCTCTTGGTATGATTTTAGAGATGGGCATCCCTGAAGAGAAAAACTGAATTCAAAGCAACATCTCTTTTGGATATCTACAAAGTCAAATATGTTTAATCAAACTGATCCCTTCCCCTTTGGTATGATTTCAAATTCACCATGAATTGAAAGCAGGATATTGTTGATCATATATGACAATAATAATTCTCTATAGTTACCGAAGGGAAGGGATATAGATGAGTTTTTTTTTTTTTTCCTTAACTCGTGTAGCTGCATGGAAAAAAAAATATGCCAAGATAGAAAGTACGCATGCTTGGATTGGAGCTGTTAGGGCTTCTCTTGTAACTATGTGATGGCTTGCGCTGAACAACACTCCATTGCCATTAGGTAGGCATCAATCATTGGAGAACGTATAGTTTCAGACGTTTGTGAGAAAGCTAAGCATGCAGCAGACACACCTTTTGAGCTGGAACGCGAGGGATTTCACAGCATGGATCAAAAGCCTGAAGCTTCCTCAGCTAGCTCCTTAGCTTGCCATATACTTGCACTCCTAGCTTTTGTTGGCATGCCCGGAAGCTAGTCGCTGAAAAGATGAATGTTCTGACAGATCATATACACGAGGACGGTATCTTCTGCAGTTCGTCTTTAGCTAGAATGCATGGTCATAGATGTTGCGGTTGATCCGTCCTAGCTTGTAGCTCCATCAGCTGACCCATCGACCAGTCGCTACCTTAGCTTGTGGTCCTAGCCAAACTTGGTGATCGCTGCATCCATCATTTTCCTGCCCACCACCGGCCCTTGCTGCTGCATGTGTTGTCTACTACAACTACATGGGCATTACCCTCGGCATGTTGTGTATACGTCGACCCTCTTCATTTTGGCCGTGATAGATCGAACCCAATGTAATCCGAAATACACGTTGGAAAATTTGGAAAAGCAAAATTCTTGAAAAAGCGAAAATCTTCTTGTGGTTGGTAACCAATGATGTTGTTTTAACTAAGGAAAATCTGAAAAAAAAAAGGAGGGCATGATGTCAGATTCCGGCTAGATTGGGCCGGCATTGACACGTGTTCTTCGACCGTTGGAGCTCCCCGAGATGGCGCGTGGGGCTGCAGCTTCTCGCCGGCGACGATGAGCGGCAGCACGAGCGACTAGATGGAGAGGGAGGAGCCGTGGGAGGAGGGGGCGGTGGTCGGCGGGCGCCCAAGGGCGGCGGCAGCGACTGGGGGCGCGGCGCGCGGGGGGAGAGGGGCAGGGGCGGCGGCGGCGGTTGTGGAAGACTGAAGGCGAAAAGATATTTTTTTATTTGCTTGCTTATCCCCTAGAGATTACATGCCTCTTGCTTATATAGCCCGATTAGTGGGACTTGTAATCTAAGCAATCTCTATAAGGTTTCCTTTATACGATTGGAATACCTTTTACAAGCATATCCTATTTTATTATTTTCTAATAAGGGTCTCCCTTATAGATGAGATATCCCCTTGCACACCAAAAAATTACCTAAGATAATCCTAACTTGTAGACGAAGCGAACTCGACTCAGACGGGGAGAAGAAAGGCGGCGGCGGCAAGGGGCGCCGGCCCCTTTGATACAGCTACCCCCCCCCCCCTCTCGGCCGGGCGGCGGCCGTGAAACAGGGCCCATCTAGCCACTCTCGGGTGGCCCACTCTGGTTCATGACATCTCCCCACCGCTCGACGAGGCGGCGCGCTCCATGTGCCCAAACCCACCACGTAGTGGCGAAGGGCAGGCCGATCGGGGAGGTGACCACCCAGCCCGGCGTACGAGAGGACCGCGACTTGTCGTTGTCGCCGCTGCAGGCATTAATCGGGCGCCCTTGTCGGGCGAAGGAGAAGTCGAGGTGGAGGTCGCCGGGCGTAGATGATGAACTTGTAGCTCAGCCGGGCTGCACGGGGGACGTTCCGCCCATGCACGACGCATGACGGAGGCTACCGAGGGTCCCGGACAGCTCGATCATCCGGGCGGGTCGGGCGGAGGAGACGCGGTAGGTGTAGGTCGTCGGCACCGCTACCTTAGCATGGAGTTGCCTGTAGTAGACGTGACGGATCGACGTAGGCGGCGCAGGAGGTGAAGTCGAGGAGGCAGCCAGAGAGGAGGTCGGGCCGGGCGCCGACGGGCGGCCCCAAATTGGATCTCCTCAAGGCCCATGCCGCACCGACGGTGACGTTCCCAATGTGGAAGAAGACGCCGCCATTGTTGTCGAAGAGGAGGACGGCGGCACCCTCGATCCGCTCGTCGGGCGTGCCTCGAGAAGAAGGATGCTCGCCGAACGCCCGATCCTCCCGAGGACGATTGGGGAGGTGGAAGCCCACCGCTACACCATGCGTACGACGCTCTCCCCAAAGATGAAGTCCTCGAGAAGCTCTGGCAGCGGGGATGTAGTAGCGGTGGAAGTACCCTCACGATGCTATAGTGGAGGCTCCACTCTGGCGCCAGTAGCCCGCGGCTCGATGGCGTTGGAGATGATCCCGAAGCCTTGTTGGTCGCCGTGGGCCGTGCAGCTCCGTGATCATGTCGCTTGTCGCCGTGCCGCCGATGTCGTCCATAGCAATCGGCGAGACGCCTGGCGGCCCGGTATGCGGTCAACCAGGGCAGCCGCGATGTCGTCGCCGATGTTGCCGGGTAGTCGTGGTGGTCGGCCTTGCCGGGCGCCGCTTACCGGCGCCACCGCCGGGCGCCGCTCGCTCGTCGCCGCTGTAGCGGCGGGCGAGGTCGATGGCCTCCTCCATCAACGGGCTCGAACCACTCGAGTGCCGCCCGCAGCGAGGTGCGCAAGCCTTCGACGAAGAGGCTGACGCTGTGGCGCTGTCCCTCAAAATCCATGCGTGTAGCATAGACTTCGGCGCGCCGATGTAGTCTTCCCGCTTGCCGCCCGAAGGCGGCGCGCACGCCCGTAGCACGCGGTCCGTGTCGGGGCAGGCGGGGTGATGTCGCAGGCGCTCGGTGAACTCGCCCCACTCGAGCGGGGACTTCTTCTTGACAGATCGATGTACCCGACCGCAAAGAAGACCAGTGGCGTGGAAAGCGGATAACTCACGAGTAGTCCGGTCGATGTCCAAGTTGAGCTCAGAAAGAGCTCCAGCCTTTTGCGAATCCAGAGGTCGGGTCGCCGGGTGCCGTCGTACTCCCGACTTGCGGGCGCGTGGCGTGACGAAGGGGGAGGGTGTGATGCCTCGGTGGCAGCACGCGGTCCTGGGCGCCGCTGGTGGCGCGGTCGGGGCACGCGGTGGCGCTGGGGAGGGGCGGGAGCGCCGCTGGTGACGCCATCTCTACCCCGGAGAGTCCCGCTTGCGTCGCAGGTGTCGGTGGAGAGGAGAGGGGCAGCGGTGCCGCGGTGTTGTCGAGGATGACGTCGATGACGGCCGGTGCGTCACGTGCAGCGTCTTCCTCCTCGAGCTGGAGGATGGCAGGTGGTCGAGCCGACGGCGAGGTCCGTGGGGCACGGAGGGGGCGCGGTGTAACACCCGTGTGTTTTTGCATCATTTTAAAATTCACTAAAAATTTGAACTTTTCAATTACAACTAAAACTTGATTTATATTCCGCTAAACCAAAACCCCAACCTTTGAAAACCTCGCATTGAAACCCTCACCATCTAGAAAATAGGAAACCATGTTTGTTGATTGAGAGCTTATGGTGGAAGGTAAGTTGATGCATCAACTAGATACTAAATTATGGAAGCATTGCATGAGAATCGATTTACAATTATTCTCGGGAATAATAAATACGAAAACTCGTGTGTACCAAAATATGTGTGAATATTTTATGAGCACGATAAATAAATATTCTCACCCATGAAGGTCATGGGAATGCAAACGTGCTTGTATAAATATTCATAATATATATTACACATGAAATGTCAATTGGGGAAAAGTGTGTAAACACATATGTATATATATAGATTTGTATAAGCCATCTTGAATAAATATTCTCATAAAAGGAAACTTGGAGAATATGAATAAAGGAGCTTATACAAATAAATGCGATGAATATATATATACATTTACACACACACAAAATAATAGAGAGGAGAAAAGGGAAGGAAAGGAAATAGAAAAAGAAAAGGAGAAAAGAATTAGAAATGAGCTCTCGGCTCAATCTCTCTTTCTCTCCCTTTTCCGCCCGGCCCAACCGCCACTCCTTCCTCCCCTTCCCCAAGACAAGCCAAAGCAGGCCCGCCACGGGATCGGGCCCTCGAGGCAGCCAAGCCCGGCCTAACTCGCTCCCGACCAACAGTGGGCCCGCCGTCGGCTCCGTCCCCTTCCTCCAACCGCAAGCCGCCACGCCCGCGTGCCCGGCAACCCCGACCCGCCGTCCCGCTCCATCGTGCCCCTTAGGGGAACGCGGCGACCGCAGCAGCTGGAACGCAGCGGCTTGCCCGGGACACCGCGTCCGTCTTCTACTCCGCCAGCCGTGCGGCGCCGGAGGACGAGCCCACGCCGCGAGCAAAGGCGAGGGCGGATCCGCCAAGAGTGCGGCCGCCCCGCCTGGAAAGTTTCCGAGCCCGGACGAGCGGCTAGCCTAGCCGGTCGCGATGACGTAGACCGAGGCACAGGTGCCCACCACCTCCTCCGAGCCACGACACGCCGCAGGGAGCCAGGTCAACCCGCGCCGGGCCGGCCACCCTGGACGGAACACGGGCGGATGTCGCCATGGCGAAACACGGCCGCCACCGTGGGAAGATGACGAGACAACCCGCCAGCTCATTCTTCGAGCACGAGGCCACGAGGGAGTCGGTGCGGCGCAGCTGGGACACCAGCTAGAGGCCCGCGCGGTGGCATCCACGGTCGGAAAAGATCTCCGGCGAGCTCTCCATGGCCGTGGCTATAAATAGCCCCACGGTCCTCAAATCGACCTCGCACCACTTCCTTGAGCCCCGCCTCGCCCCCGGAACGCGGGTGCTCGCCCTGTCTTCCCATCTCCTGCCCTCTCCCCGGAACCCGGGTTCTCCCAAATCTAGTGTTCGCCGCCGCGAGAAGAAATTCGAAAGTCCGCCGCCAATCGAGTCGCCGCTAGCCAAAACCGATAGCGCGTGGCAGCTGCCCCAACCTCTCCCTTTCCTTTGACTCACCGGTATTGCACTATAGTGCCCCTGTAGCCCACCGTCCGAAGCCGCCGCCGTTCGCCGCCCAGACTCGCCGCCCGAGGTGGTAGAAGCCACCCCGCCGCTCCAAAGCCCACCGACGGGTCCGGGGACGCCGAGGGGAGACTCATGGCCCCTCGCGACGAAGCTCAAGTGAAGTCCGGCCGCTCCGCGGACTCCGTGAAGCCGCCCGTGCGGGCACGGCGGACGGGGAACGACCCCGATGTCGGCTGTCCCGGTCGACGCCGTCATCAATGCACGTCGTCAGGCAGAAGCCAACGGGAGGACGCCCGCGCCGCCCCCGCCGCCCGTCCACCGCCCCCTCCGTCGCCACCAAGTGGGCGATCAAGAACACACGTGGGCGCCTACGTATGCGGCAATCGGGCGTCCAGCGGGACCCACGTGGCACACACGTGCATAGGGACCATTCGTATGCGCTTTGTAAATTGCTACGGCTACCCAAAAATTGTACACGGATGTTTATAAGTATACTTTCCCGTGTCGAAAAAAATTCCCGAGAAAATTTGTAAATTCATTATTTGATTTATAGAATTTTATCATGTAATTAGTTCCGATATTATTACATGATAAAATTATATTATAATATTACCCTAATGACTTAATTAGGGATTAATATTATAAAACCCATATCTCATGCATACTAACTCCGTTTTAGCGTGAAAGCGACTTCCATAATTCATCTAAAATCTAGCTCTATGCATCTAACCCATTGCCACCATAATGTTCTATGTTTGTTTTATGTGCTATAGTTCGAGCTAGGGTTTATCACGGGGCGTAAAGTAGATTCATCGACCCGATAGGGAGCTTCCGTCCGAGGAACACTAGAGACGTTGACGCCGTGCGATTCGTAAGAACCTCCCAGGCAAGTCCTTACCCCCCCTAATCATGACCTTAATAATATGATGATGATGATGATATAATAATTGAATTAGTAAATAGAGGTATGAGCCCCATAACGTAGCTAGGGAGTCAAACCGATGACGTAACTATCCACGCTATCTACGCTCATACATTGTATTCAAGAGAAACCTAAGAATGCCTAGTGAACCCTAACCAACAAAAGAGGTGAGTAGTGGTAGTCCGGTAGAGCCTAAATACCACGTCGGAATCGCCGCGGGGTTCCTCGGAGAGATACTACGCCCTCCCCTAAGGACCGGTTCATAGACCTTCTACCTAGTATAATGTTACGCACGTACCACACGCCGTTTATGGGGCGGCGGCTTGATTCACACCCCGTTGGGTTGAGGTATAATTGGGATCCAAGGTGGCCGGAGCGTGCAAGCGACCTATTAGGAGCGGATGTGGGGAGAGTGGCCCCATGTCCGGTTGGCGTGGATGCTTTGAAAGTGGTCTTCCACGGAAGTGTTTGGGCGCTGTGGCGCAGTGCTAGAGGCACATATTGATGATTTGAGATTGAGAGTGGTGTTGATGGTATAGGTTGGGTAATTAGGTATTACCCCAGAAAGCCGTGGGTGATTTGGTATCACCATATTGTCTAGGGTGATGCGCATCTTAGGGTGGCGTGTTGTCCTTCCAACCCCCGAGAAGTCGCGGTGAAGATTATACCAATATACCTAGGGTAGCACCCAAGCGGGTACGGATCTCGTTAGGCCTGTCTAAGCCAAGTCGCGGTGGTAAGGGCAGTGTCTATCGTGTGGGGAAATTTGTACACCTCTGCAGAGTTAATTGAATCTATTCAATAGCCACGTCCTTGGAATGGGCAAGTGCTAGGACGAACATCTATGATTAGATATACATTTTGATGATGACTAACATGTGGTGTCATGACAGCGGTGATGACATGAGATAAACCGAAACTAGCGAGAGCAGATTTTAGAGACTCTGCTAGGGCCCAAACCCTTAATAATTACAACCCCCCTGTTTGGGACTTGCCGAGTACGTTTGTACTCACCCCCTCTATTTTACGAGATATCGGCACATGTGAAGGTAAGATCGACGACAAGGTAGAAGATCGGTATCGTAGGAGTTCGTAAGATGTTTGCTTAGGAGAAGGACGTTGAAGCCCAGATTTCATCCGTGCACAAGTCTGCTCGCGTGGAGTAAGGGGCGGTGTCATAGTTAATCCACCGCTTCTGGTTGGCCGACTCGATATTGTAACCCGACTTGGTGACCCTTCGTCGCCATCAGTAAAGTCCCTTTCCATCCTATATCTCGATAGCTCGGTTTACTATTAATTACGCTTACCATTAACTCGCTACTAATAGACGTGTTTGTGGCGTGATCCCGGCGCAAACACGTGTGATTAACGACCCATTAAAAGTGGGGGCGTGGCAGTGGTATCGAGCGAGCTTGTCCATAGGATGAAATTTGGGTTAATAGAATCTTAACTCCACATAAGGATGACTACTTTTAAACTTGTTGCTACGAAAGTACGCCTTTACTATGATAGTTCATAAGTTACTGAAATCGATGATAACATCGAAACTCTAGTAGCGATGGACTAGTAAGGATGATCTCAAACGGACTGCCCAAACAAAAGGAAAGTTTCCATAACTTCCCTCAGGGATGCTAAAGTGCCTAGGATGTCTTGGCCTTCCCCGATATTAAAATCGATAGTTTCATGAAGACCAAGTATCGAGGTACTTAATGAACTTGTACATTCCCAAAAGCTCCCAACAGGAAGGATGTAAGTGCTAGCCGCCAGACAACCGGAAATGCCAAAGTCGTCCGAAAGTACCTAAATGGGAGCTAAAGTAATGTGCAAGTCTAGCATCGGATAAGGCATAGTCCAGGCAACGAAATAGGTTTGAGTAGCAAAATCCTTTTGCAAGCTTGTTGTGCAAGCAATGTCTTAGCATTAGCAGCTAAGCATTCGCTCGCAGTCATAGATGCCTAGGCTTCAAGGCCTTTAGTAGGTGTAAAGTCGCACAATAACCATCATGGCAGTCATTATGTGTGATGCGACCATGTATCATCAGTGTAACTGTCCTGTGATGAGAATTATTGATGCGCTTGTTTGTTTAATATAATGCCTGATTTCTTTTCAATCCTAAAGGAAAATTCTCCATAATTACTACTCAAAGTGATTAATGGAAGGAAGATTCGATAGGATCTGTGAACGCATCTTTGGAAAATTCCCTCAAGTCACGAGCAATAAGACAAGTTTCACATAAACTTAGTTCGCCCGTGACACCCATTTTCATACGCTTTCACACCGGGTAAGTTTGTGTTGTCCTTAGACACCCGTGTTACTAGGATACCCCAAAAGTCTATCCCTACCCAAAATGCTTGCTTTCCCTCTAATCTTAGATAGATCCATATCGTACCTTGTGCTTATCCCTCCCGGTCTATTTTAGTTCCAAAGAGATTAGGAGTTAACCTGCGGGAGAGACACACGACAACCCAGGACTCCACGATGCAGAGCCGTTGAACCACACCAATGTTCTCTCTGACCGTCGCACGCGCCGCCAAAGTGACAATCATGCGACGCGATCGTGTAACATTGCATAAAGCTGTCGCCTCACGCCTAAAGTTACTAAGACTGGCGCACCATTGACCCCGAACCAAGACCCGAGGAGTTGCACAAGACACGCCACGTGAGGCAACCAAAGTGCCATTACGCATAAGATGAAGCTGAAGACGAGAGATTTCAGACCTATGAAGAACAATTGAGCCAAATAAGGGCGTAAGGATCTCGAAAAACGCCGGCTAATGCTAAAGGTTAGCATGTGACACATGCCGACAACGACGGAGCCATAGGCCCCACAAAGATGGGAAACTCCACCCCGAAAGGCCACCGCCACACACTCTCAAGGCTAGACCCTTTCAACTGAGGTCAATGCGAATAGGAGACCCACTCCCGTTCCTTCTCCCACACACCAACCAATCGCACCACCATCCAAGCTTAGCGCTAAGCTTCCACCCTCCAACCACTATAAAACGGACACCTCCATCACCATTACCCTCAACCCACTTCAACCATTCCATTGCTACCCTCCAACTACTCCCCTCACCACCGAACCCTCACCCTCCACCCACAAGACCTTCCACCACACCCCACCAAGATGGCCGGCAATCGGGTTCACAACCCGTGCATCAACACCCCTGGATTTCCCCCAACTCCTCTACACACCACCATGCAACACCTTGGCATCTCCGAAGGCCCCGAGTATGAAGGCCGCGAAGTACACGGAGCTCGGCACCTTGCGCTGCGAGGTCACTATCTACATCGCCGAAGTTTGTGACTACCCGACATCGCCGACGCATGGAACTTGACCGAGATCGGTTTCCGCTTCCCCGACACCTACCAAGTCGTCGCCCGCCAAGCCCTTCGACGCCTCACCACACCTACAGAGAAGCCATCATCCGCACCCCCCATGAAGTACTTCCCGCCCGAGAAGAAGAACGACCCCACCCGATCGCCGCGATGAGGGGCCCTAGAAGGCCCAGAGGTTGGTCCTGTCATCGGGAACCAGACGGCCTACCTACTACTCGACGAGCACTACGACAAGCGGGCGTCACTTCCGCGGAGCGAGATCCGCCAAGGCCGGCGAGGCGAGAGACTCATCCTGGTCTCTCCCCGATGGGGCTCGCCCAAGCTCAGAGCAAGTCAGCCACGGCAGCTGTAGCGTCGAGAGACCGCGCTAGCCGAGATGCTGAAGGCCACCCAGGAACGTCACGCCCAAGAGCTGACGACCGCCTAGCGTCACCCATCCGTCCAGACGCTAGCGTTCGCCATGATGGGGGCGGGCCCACCATCCAAGAAGGATCCCCATCCACCCTCCCGAGAGGCAAAGGATGTCGCCAATCGTGCTGCGACACCGCCGCTGGTAACCCCAACCACCCTTGGCCTCGACGGATCCTTCCTCGCTCGGCCTCCCAGCACCGGCAGAAGACGACCCCACCGCGTGACCGCCGACGGACCTACGGCATCGCCGCCTCAGTCATCAACCTAGACGAAGTCGACTAGCTACTCCCCAGGAGATGTATCTGTACCCTTTCCCCGTTAAAAAAAAAAAAGAAAAAAAAAATGAAAAGTAAAAGATTAAAAAGGATTGATCGGAGGAAAGGCACCAACGAGAGAAATCCACGGGCATCTAAACGAGAAATCGCAGAGCAAAATGATAGAAGAAAAACTCTTCTAAGTGGGGTAGATCCGGATCCGCAGGAAGAAGAGAAACATAAAAACGGGCCGGATGTAAGCGGATAATGAGACGACGGAAAAACTTAGGGTTACCCGACGAGAAGTGGTCACCCAAGTTCACGTTAATTGTTGCCCGTAAGAACCAAAGCAACGATCTCGACCAAAAGTGGCACAACCAGCAGAAGACAAACTCAAAGATCTGCGAGAAGATGAGAATTTCCCCTAACCTTAGAGGAATAAATTCTCTAAGTGGGGCAGCCAAGAAAGAAGATTTGAAGATTCGAAGACCACGAAGACGAAGACGCAAGACCAAGGAAAATGGGGTAACAAAGAAAGTAATCATTGGCTAAAGGCATACCCTCCACACTATCGTGTCGCCCTAGGAATAGAGTAGCACGGTAATAGTAGAGGCTTTGTAAAGACAAAGACTGTAAGCAATGGAAAGTTTTTCTCTCTCTATCTCTATCCCTTTAGGCCTCAAATTAGGACCTTCACCCTGTAGACTAGGAATCTCGGGGACGAGATTCATCTAAGTGGGGTAGATTTGTAACACCCGTGTTTTTGCATCATTTTAAAATTCACTAAAAATTTGAACTTTTCAATTACAACTAAAACTTGATTTATATTCCGCTAAAACCAAAACCCTGTTTTTTGAAAACCTGCATTGAAACCCTCACCATCTAGAAAATAGGAAACCATGTTTGTTGATTGAGAGCTTATGGTGGAAGGTAAGTTGATGCATCAACTAGATACTAAATTATGGAAGCATTGCATGAGAATCGATTTACGAATTATTCGAATAATAAATACCAAAACTCGTGTGTACCAAAATATGTGTGAATATTTTATGAGCACGATAAATAAATATTCTCACCCATGAAGGTCATGGGAATGCAAACGTTTTGTATAAATATTCATAATATATATTACACATGAAATGTCAATTGGGGAAAAGTGTGTAAACACATATGTATATATATAGATTTGTATAAGCCATCTTGAATAAATATTCTCATAAAAGGAAACTTGGAGAATATGAATAAAGGAGCTTATACAAATAAATGCGATGAATATATATATATATACATTTACACACACAAAAATAATAGAGAGGAGAAAAGGGAAGGAAAGGAAATAGAAAAAGAAAGGAGAAAAAAATTAGAAATGAGCTCTCGGGCTCAATCTCTCTTTCTCTCCCTTACGCCCGCCCAACCGCCCACTCCTTCCTCCCCTTCCCGCACAAGCCAAAGCAGGCCGGCGTACCACGATCGGGCCCTCGAGGCACCAAGCCCGCCCTAACTCGCTCCCGCACCAAGGGTGGGCCCGCCCGTCGGCTCCGTCCCCTTCCTCCAACCAAGCGTCGCTCGCTGCGCCGTGCGCGAAACCCGACCCCGCTTCGGTCCCGCTCCATCGTGCCTAGGGGAACGCTGGGCGATCATCTGAAACGCGGTAGGGCTTTTGCCGAGGACACCGCGGCGTCTTCTACCGCCCGGCCGTGGCTCGGGGACGCACTCCACGCGAACAGCGGCGAGCGGATCCGCCAAGAGCCGCCGCCGCGCCGACGGGGAAAGTCAGCCCGAGCCGGACTGGCAGGCTAGCCTAGCCGGTGCTGATGGCGTAGACCGAGGCATTGGGGTGCCCTGCCAGATCCCTCTGGAGCCACCGACACGAGCACGAGGAGCGAGTCACCGCACGGCCACGGGACGGGAACCGGGCGATGCCGCCATGGCGAGCCCGCGGCGCCACTGCGTGGGAAGATGTGACGAGACAACCCGCTAGCTCATTCTCGAGCACTGAGGCGCGACGGGAGTCTTGTGCGGTGCCTAGACACCAGCTAGAGGCCAGCGCGGTGGCGGCCCGGGTCGGAAAAGATCTCCCGGGCGAAGCTCTCCATGACCGTGGCTATAAATAGCCCCACCGGTCCCTCAAATCACCTCGCACCACTTCCTTGAGCCCGCCGCTCGAACGCGAGGTGCTCGCCCCGTCTTCCCATCTCCCTCGCCTTCTCCCCGAATCCGGTTCTCCCCAAATCTAGTGTTCGCCGCCCGAGAAGAAATTGAGCGTCGCGACCACCGAGTCGTCGTTGGCCAAACCGATAGCGTGGTACGCCCTCAACCTTTCCCTTTTGACTCACCGGTATTGCACTATAGTGCCCTCAGAGCCCCACCGTCCGAAGCGCCGCCACGCCGTTCCCGCCCCGCTTCACGCCAGGTGGTAGAAGCCACACCCCCCGCTCCAAAGCCCACCGACGCGGGTCGGGACGCCGAGGGGAGACTCAAGGGCCCCTCGCGACGAAGCTCCAAGTGAAGTCTGAGCCGCCCGCCAGACTCGTGAAAGCTTGCCCGCCGTCACGGCACGCTTTGGACGGAACGACCGACCCGTCGAGCTGTCCCCTTACCGACGCCCGTCATCACGACGTAACGCCGCCAGGGCGAAAGCCAACGAGGAGGGACGCCACGCCGCCCTGCCGCCGCCCACCGCCCCCCTCCGCCGCCGCCACCGCGGCGGATCGTAAGACACGCGTGGCGCCCCGTGGCCACCGTATGGCGTCAGCGACCCACGGCACACACGTGCATAGGGACCATTCTGTATGCGCTTTGTAAATTGCTACGACTACCCAAAGAATTGTACACGGATGTTTATAAGTATACTTTCCGTGTCAGAAAAATTCCCTTAAAATTTGTAAATTCATTATTTGATTTATAGAATTTTATCATGTAATTAGTTCCGATATTATTACATGATAAAATTATATTATAATATTACCCTAATGACTTAATTAGGGATTAATATTATAAAACCCATATCTCATGCATACTAACTCCGTTTCGCGTGAAAACGACTTCCATAATTCATCTAAAAAATCTAGCTCTATGCATCTAACCCATTGCCACCATAATGTTCTATGTTTGTTTTATGTGCTATAGTTCGAGCTAGGGTTTATCGCGGGGCGTAAAGTAGATTCATCGACCCGATTAGGAGCTTCCGTCCGAGGAACACTAGAGACGTTCGACGCCGTGCCGATTCGTAAGAACCTCCCAGGCAAGTCCTTACCCCCCTAATCATGACCTTAATAATATGATGATGATGATGATATAATAATTGAATTAGTAAATAGAGGTATGAGCCCCGATAACGTAGCTAGGGGAGTCAAACCGGATGACGTAACTATCCACGTTATCTACGCTCATACATTGTATTCAAGAGAAACCTAAGAATGCCTAGTGAACCCTAACCAACAAAAAGAGGGTGAGTAGTGGTAGTCCGGTAGAGCCTAAATACCACGTCGGGAATCGCCATGAGGGGTTCCTCTGAGGAGATACTTCGCCTCCCCTAAGGACCGGTTCATAGACCTTCTACCTAGTATAATGTTACGCAGCCACACGTCGTTTATGGGGCGGCTTGATTCACACCCGTTGGGT
The DNA here is from genome assembly GCA_015847255.1 of Hyparrhenia diplandra. Lineage (NCBI taxonomy): Eukaryota > Viridiplantae > Streptophyta > Magnoliopsida > Poales > Poaceae > Hyparrhenia > Hyparrhenia diplandra. The sequence continues at coordinate 13,516 of JADLZK010008162.1, read as the reverse complement.
TGAGGTATAATTGGGATCCAAGGTGGCGGGCTTGGCAAAGCGACCTATTAGGAGCGGATGTGGGGAGAGTGGCCCCATGTCCGGTTGGCGGATGCCGAGTGGTCTTCCACGGAAGTGTTTGGGCGCGGTGGCGCGGTGCTAGAGGCACATATTGATGATTTGAGATTGAGAGTGGTGTTGATGGTATAGGTTGGGTAATTAGGTATTACACAGTAAAAGCCGTGGGTGATTTGGTATCACCATATTGTCTAGGGTGATGCGTCATCTTAGGGTGGCGTGTTGTCCTTCCAACCCCCTCGAGAAGTCGCGGTGAAGATTATACCAATATACCTAGGGTAGCACCCAAGCGGTACGGATCTCGTTAGGCCCTGTCTAAGCCAAGTCGCGGTGGTAAGGGCGGTGTCTATCGTGTGGGGAAATTTGTACACCTCTGCGAAAGTTAATTGAATCTATTCAAATAGCCACGCCCTTGGAATGGGCAAGTGCTAGGGCGAACATCTATGATTAGATATACATTTTGATGATGACTAACATGTGGTGTCATGACAAATGTGATGACATGAGATAAAACCGAACTAGCGAGAGCGATTTTAGAGACTCGCTAGGGCCCAAACCCTTAATAATTACAACCCCTGGTTGGGACTTGCCAGTATGCGTTTGTACTCACCCCTCTATTTTTACGATATATCGGCACATGTGAAGGTAAGATCGGCGACAAGGTAGAAGATCGGTATCGTAGGAGTTCGTAAGATGTTTGCTTAGGAGAAGGGCGTTGAAGCCAGTTTCATCCGTGCACAAGTCTGCACGTGGAGTAAGGGGCGGTGTCATAGTTAATCCACAGCTTCTCGGTTGGCCGACTCGATATTGTAACCCGACTTGGTGACCCTTAAATTAGCCCTTTGTAAGTCCCTTTCCATCCTATATCTCGATAGCTTCGGTTTACTATTAATTACGCACCATTTAAGCGTACTAATAGGCGTGTTTGTGGGCGTGATCACGGCGCAAACCGCGTGTGATTAACGGTTGGGCCGTGTGAGGCGTGGGCGGGGCGGCGGGACGCGATGTGCGCTCACTGGCACTGCGCTCGTGAGGTGTCATTTTATATGTTCGGTTTCGCCGGTTCCTCGGTTCAAAGTGTGAAAGCGAAACCGAAGCGAAAACCGAGTGCAACTCAAGAACGAAGCAGAGCCCAAAAGCGAAAAAGCAGAGTATTTCGGTTGGTTCGGCTTCGGTTCCGGTCGGTTTTGCGGTTAAAAGTGCGAGCTGATGCAGCGTGTAATAAAGGAGAGTTACCGGGCCGACTATTATATATCTGATACCTTATTATCTCCTTGGTTGTTCCAATCATCGGCCGAGTGTAAGATCTTACGGGGTGACAGCGTGGGTGCCTTGTCAATGAGCTGATCTCAGGGCGAGCCGGTTGCGACGTCAGGAGAATCTCCACATGGGCTCGCCGAGGACCCTTTACATTAATCTTTGTTGAGCACGGTGAACACAATCAATGCTTCTTCTTTATCGACGCCGCATTTCTTTGTCCCAGTCCACATGGGATGTTTCCTCTCCTGGCTTGAGAGCGGGCGACATGTTCTTCGAGTTCCACAAAAAAAAGCGACGGACTTCCAAAGTCGGTCCCTTTCCCGGTCCCACAGCGCCTTGAGATTTATCATTTTTGCAAAGTGTCGAAGGAAAGTATCCATTCTTGCGACCTCACAAATCATCACCATAAGGCACGCCAATCCTGGCGGCGGGCATATGGTCGTGTACTGGGTTACGTGGATAGCGCGAGAGCGCCTCGCCGCGGCCTCTCTCTTGCCGAGGCCTTGCCCAGCTTCGTGGTCTCCAGTGTCCTCTTCACTTGCTCCCATTGCCCTTGCCATTAAACCCCCATTATGCGGTTGTGGTGATGCCCCACGACCTTTTCGGCTGCTCGGCACGCCATCATTACGGAGCGCATATCACTCTTTCGGGGTTTAAGTTCCTTTCGATTTGCTCAAGCTTCGGAATCTTACGGGCGCATCTCTTCCGATTGGAAGCTCAAACCGAACTCCCATCTTGGTTTTACGAGAAGCCCTTGACATAAAAAGGTTGTCATCGGATGGCTAGGATTCTTGTTGACGTTTCGCTCCCCCGCCGTGGCGCTCAACTTCGATGAAAATCCACGCTTTGGCTGTTGCCACATTGCTGCTCGGGGAGCCTTTGGTTTTCAGGTGTACCCGACCTCGATACGCTCCTGCTTTCCGCCTTGAAGGTTTTTCTGGTCCCTCGATGAATTTCCTATAGCCTTCTTTATCATCACCAATGGTGTACGACGGGGGCGATTTTCACGAGACATTTCGATGGGATGTAGAGGTTACCGCGAGGTGTGTAATAAGAAAACATATAGCAATAATACATGCAAATAAACGGTGATGACATGTTTAATATTTTGGTTAAAAGGAGGGGTAACAAACATAATCTATTGTTATTGACCTTAGCAGCAGCATTGTGTTGGTAATTTGGATAACGAGAAATGAGGCCCGGAACATGTGGAATGAGAGTTTCGGTGAAGTGATAAGTATCAGTCTTGCACTTCTTCAACACATTCTCTATATGTAGTTGAAGGCGATATTTGTTGGCTCGTACTTGGGTAGTCTGGATAGATTGCTCATGCATTATGTGTTGCAAAATCTGAGCACCAGAACCTATGGCATGGAAAGCGGGCATATAGCACTACTCTGGTCGGAAAATCGGAAAATCCACTGGACTCGGCCAAAGCGGCGGTGAATAGTTACATTACTACGGTTGGAAACTAGCCCGGCCGGTGATCACGTGGGGCCGCGAAATTCTTGCGGGTTTAGACAAGAGCAAAGCGATTTTAAAACAAAGAACGATAAAAAGACAAGGTAAAAAGAACATTAACACACATCGAATTAACGCCGCCAATTTGGTTCATTCAAAGATAATACATATATTTGCCACTCGGCATTGTTGTTTAATTAACTGCTTGTCGGCTTGGGTTCCAAACCATCATCGTTGACACAAACAACAACGCGTCGGCAAGAAAGTCGAACCGGCGGTGTTAACGAGAAACAACAATGTTTTGGCTTTGTTCAAAAGCGGTGATGTTAAGATCGGCAACACTGCTCGGTTCGGGAATGCAACCGAAGCCGTATGATAGCAACAACAACACTATTGGTTGGGATCTGGCAAACTGTGTTGCTACTTTCGCGACGTTATCGGCTGCGCTCAAAAAAGAAAACCGATCGGTCGGTTTTCAAATACGACAATATTCTTTTTATCAGCGGCGCTTTGTTTGACCTTAGGCGACGGTGTTTTGTTCCGATAGGCGCCGGTGGTAATATGACGTAGTGTTTGTTCCGCGATCTTATTTACCCGGTTGGAAGATCTGGCCAAACTGACGGCCTTTCTTCAAATCACACCGGTTTAAGAACCGGTAGTGATTTGGATTTCCACGCATCCATTCTGCGGTTTGGTTTTCCGTTTCAAAATCCGGCGGTAAAGGGGTTTTGACCAGCAATGATGTTCTACTACGCGGGGGTAGTGGAGGTTGGTACTATCTCAAAAGCACAACCTAACGTGGGGCACATGGCAGTGTAATGTAGGCCAGCAGGGAAGCACCTTGCTTTCTTGTCGACAAGACACTGGGTCAATGGTGATACATTTAACTTTGCTAACATGTACAGAACATACCAGTACTTATCTCAAAAGCATCCTTTAGTATTTTGTTGTCATCATGTAGCCAATATTTAAACTAGGCAAACATTTGTGTATGCTACTTATAATGTTACATAAGATCTGATGTGTTCAAAAGGCGCTGCAGTATGTTGTCGGGTGCCATGAAATTACTAAATGGACAATATATTTTAGTTTTTTAATAATACTATTGCTACTGTTTCCAAATAATTATTGTATCAATTTACTGTGTGGGTAAGTGTTTTTTCTGTGCGTTCACCTAAACACGACGAAAAATACAATTTTCTGTGAGAGTGCACCTCTGCAGCTTTGATGGGACAACACTAATAGAAAAATCATTTTTTCTATCGGGTTTCTGCTTTTTCTGTGCGTATTAGCAGAAAAATTATTTTTTTTTTTTTATCTGGGTGAACGTAATTTTTCTATGCGTGTGAGCCCGCAGAAAAATTGTTTCGACAGTGAACACATAGAAAAATTCAATTTTCTGACACTATCTTTCTGTGTTAGAAATACTTTGCTACGGTATTCGCATTTTCTGTGCATTTTCCGCCTTTTGCGAAGAATCACGAGTTTCTAGTAGTGGAAGTTTAGAAGATCCGTTCAACAATCGTGGCATGCATTCTCATTCATCTTGGAATCAAACTCTATAACATGTCTGGGGCACGCTTTACTCGAATTCATATAGGTAAAGGATGTTCGAAGTTTTATCAATGATCGGGTCATGCATTTTCAATTTACATTGGAATCAAACTCCCCACCGTGTCTTAACACGGTACTCTAACTCATAAAAGTATGGGAGAGAAAATAATTGCAAAAAAACACTAATATTTACTCAAAATATACCATAATCTTAATTTTTCATACTATCCTAGTGTTGGTATAGTTAAACATGCCCGAGTTTTGTAACTCACAAAAGGACCCATAAAAAAATCTGTAGTTCTTATTAACCCCAAAAATATTTACTTGTAAATATATGCTAACATAATTTCCAAAACTATCCATAGTTAAATACTGAGTTTTCTGACTTACTTTGAGGACACATAAAATTTACAATTCATCTTATTAAAATTAATAAGAGTTTCATACGTTTCCTTTTATTTGACAGATTTCTCTCGTCCTTTCTTTACTTCCCCTTTTTATGGGTTAGCTTTGATGAGCCGCAGTTGGACTTTCATACTGAACACCCTTCGGATAAGACAAAACAAACCTGATAAAACAAAAACTCCTCACGGTAAATATATGTTAACATAGGATTAGAAGAGATTTTTAACTCAAGGCAATCGATCGGAAACTTTTTGTTTTCAGTTTAAGATCTTGTAAACTTTTCTTGTAACCAGCTTGATTGCTCTTAATAAAATTATCAGTAAAGGGCTCCCGGCCTCCTGTTCTTAAAAAAAAAAAAAAAAAAAAAAAAAACCTCCAAGGCAATCGATCGGAAACCTTTTGGGCCCATACAAATATTTATGCTTTACACGTATGGCTTAAGAAAAGAAAAAGAAAACGAAAAGAAAATAATATGTGCTACACAGAAATTTGAAAAGGACACGGATCGATGTACCGTGTGCTCGACCGAATGGGAAAAAGAGCGTAGCCAAGCACAGTTTCTATTCATATTTTTTTCCTTTGGATTAGGATTCCTATTCAAATTACCTGGGATTTGGAGATATCTAATTAGATTAGGATTGTTATCTGTCTAGACTACCTTGAATAGTCATGGTTATATGCAGTTTCTATATTCACACGAAACTAGTTAAGAGGGCTGGCGAAAAAAATGGGTGGAGACACCCATGGCCACCAACACGAGAGCACCTCAATTCAAACAAGAACCCTCATGAGTCAAATCCGCTTTCTCGTTCTGGCTGACACATGGCACCCAAAAACTTTCTCGTCGTTTTTGCAATACACGGGGGCGAGCAGCTTACCAAGTTTACCAAGTACTCCCGGTGTCCGAGGCTCTTGTCCATCTTCCGGACCGGTGGTAGAGGAGGATGCGCGGCGCACGTAGACAGAGACTAATAATTGATTAATATAAGTTGAGATTCAGCATGCTTGGCAGAGACATCATACACAATGGATGGGACACAGGTTGCGGAAAAGATTTAGATATTATACACAATGGTTGAAGCTCCCACTTAGGCATGAGAAAAAAGATAAAAACATCCGCCTAGCATCGATATGACAAGACAGGACGGTTACCGTTGGAAAATTATTTAGATATTATATACAATTGTATTTTGATTTCTGTGTTTACTTTACTTACGGACTACTGATTATAACCAACAATCAGCAATTTGAACTCAAACAAGTTTAGGGGAGGGAGGGGACATGAGCTTACCTGAAAGGTAGGATGGGAAACTGGGAAGCGAAGGAGTCGCCCAGCGCTGCTTTCTGTTGCCACTTACGGTGCCTCAGAACTTGAGGAGACGCAGAATAAGCTGCCGCCACTACTGCGCAGAGGTCCCGTGGTCCATATATGAACCGGAAGAGTCCACATAGAAGACTTGAGCAGTTGACGGCCGGACCCTGGACGTCATTTGCTAGTGTTTCCCTAACCAAACATACGCTGAATGCTGTATGGACGGTATAATTTTACCTCTTGTCATTAGTTTACCAATGTGTTTTGCCCTAATGGATTGGATGAAAGTAAAGTTGGCGCATTAATTCGTCGGAGGTGGTGTATGTCGTCATATGCACTTTTATGCGATTCGTCATAATTGCTTTTGGCCCGACACAAGGTTTTGTAGTGTACTGGGACCATGACCGATGGTAACTTATAATAAGGCAGGAGTTAGACCCTAACCAATTTCATATATATGACCCTTGTTACTGGGGCTTGTATCAGCAGCTAGCTCCCTCATACTCTCATACTCTATCGGATCCCAAATATATGCATTTCGCTGTGTTCTAAGTTAACTATTTAAAGGGTCTGTCTAACCACCAGTTGTTTGGGGGCATGTGACACTCAAGCGATGGATGACCAATGAACACCCGATTGACAACCGAACAGAAATCTGGTGTTGTTTATCCACTACTAGTATAGTGCCCATACTAACACCACGGCTTCATCTGATGGATGCATATGAAAATCCTGCAACCTTTTACATACCCACACACTTCTAGCTATGAACTATATTCTGGTTTGGAAATCTGCATTGCCTGCGGTTCAACAGCCATAGCTTTCTCAAAAGTAAATGAGGCAAAGTAGTAAACTGCATATGCTCAAGCTTATCTCTAATTTTTATGATGCAAACCATTAAAGCATATGTCTACTAAATCACGCTCAGAAATCATCAAAAATGAAAGCATCCAGTTTTTAATTTCTTTGCAACGCCTAATAAATTCAAGTGCAGATTCACTAAGCCCTTGTCTAACTGTGTCAAGTGTGATAATCTAGTTTCTTGGACCCCATCATAAAAGTGAGCATGAAATTTTCTTCTAATTAATTTAAGAACCAATAGTAGGGATTGGCAATGAAGTAAAACATGAAAAGCGTGCCGATGAAGTGATAAGGGAAATTCACGACATTTCATAATCAAAAAGCACACCCTTCACCCAAGCGAGCTAAATACATGCTAACATGTTCCATGGTGGATTTGCCATCATTACCACTAAATTTCTGAAAGTCGAATACCTTCCACCCCGGTGGGTTTCTCATGAAAGTCAAAGTGTGGAGGTACGGTTTATTGTAGGTTCCTTGATGTTTTTATTTGGACACCCAAACTTTCCTGCAAAGACCTATTTAAATGGATCCTTTAACCGGTTGAGCGCATCGGTCATATCGTGTAGTAGGAATACTAGGAGTTGTGGTTGTATTTTCATTGCCATGGCGGGGAATTTGACTAAGGATTTGATTGGGTTAGGTAACACGGTGTTGCCCCCGAATTCCTAGCATCTTGTGATTTGTTAACGGTTTGCCGATTGCGATCTTGTGTCTGCGGCAAGACTGATTGATTGTTTATAATTATTTGCATCCTATTGGAAGAACCGGCTTTATTGGTTTCTGAGGGCGAAGGAGCCGATTTTCCTTTGCTATAAGCGGTACACTGCTTGATTTTCATAATAATTAGCGGGCATGCCATATGGATATTCACCATCTTCAATTTCTTCTATTCTGGCTGACTTGCCTTCTAACCTTATCAAACCTAGCCAAAAATCATGCCTCTGACAGCACTAAAGTTTTGATCTATTTCTTTTATGGCCATCAAGCATAACACAGCATAATCGGCGTGTTGAGGATAAGAATCATCATATTTAGGACCGGTATCCGTTACCTCAACTTCGGATGGATGAAAGAAGGGAAGCGTGTGTGACAAGCTTGTACAGCTCCACCTTGTTCCCCACGCCCCCTTGGAGCGGCTATCTAGGAACCTTATTTGTGTAGCCTCCATCAATTCTTGCATCTTGGCTTTTCAACTCGTCGGGAAGCTCATCAGCGATAGTGGGGGTGGATAGCGTTGTCATCATGCACCTCACCCTTGTTCGCGCGTCGTTGGTGGCGAGGCCTTGATGGTGAGGTCTTCAAACGTGAGAACGTCTTGCTTTCCCCGGCGGAGATGCGCCAAAAAGGTATGTTGACACGAAAACTAGGGCTTCACACCAGCACACACGGGAGGGCCTTGGGGGCGCCGCGAAGGTTGCACACACAACCTTGGACAGCGGACACACCGCCGGCGTGATCACCAAAACGATCTAGGGTTTCCCCGGTAAGGATGGCGTAGAGCTTCGGTGACGGCTGGAAAGAACCTCGAGGCACCTCACGGGAGACCCGTCGGAGGATGATGCGCGAGGGTGCCCTAGGACCAGCAAGGCACGCCCTAGGGCGTCGGCGAAGAGCAGCGGAGATCGCCGCAAGCAAACGGGTATAGAGGGGTTGAAGGAAGAAGATGACCTACAAACGGGACAGGAGATAGATAGTTTGTCGATTGGATGTAGATGGGATCAAATCGGCCATGAACCTCTCTTATTATATATAGAGGAGAGTGGTCTTATCCTTTAGAAATCGTCTGAATCGTTCAACCATCAAAACTACCCAAACCTGATTTACTTCGTTGAGAAGTCATTTCGGCGACGGCAGCCGGCTGAGTGAGCAACTTAACCGTGTTTCATGAACGGAAATTTAGCCGTGGTTCTTTTTAAGCAAACGGACTTAGCTGTCTCGGCTGCGGCTAAGCCGTGTCCATATGAGCGGCGACTTAGCTGCCGGACCTGGCCCGACCTACAGGACGCGAGCAGCTTAGCCGTGTGGAAGGTGACAGCCGGCCCTGGCCGTCGACATAACAGCTAAGCTGTCCAGTCACCTTGCTGGCCTCGCCGTCTTCTTCATACTTCTCTTGATCTTTTAGCGTGCCACTTGGCCTTAAATTTGGCTATGCCCTTCTTGACACACAAGTTACTCAAATAGCATTCCGGACATTTTTGGGTGTCAACAAGATGTCGCTGAAAAGTAAAGCTGGGACTTCTTTTTGTGGTAAATCTTGCCAAATTCCTCACATAAATGAAATTGCCCTGGATACAACGACCTTTGATGACACTCTCTGAGTGTTTGAGATTAGGCTGAAAGAATGATAGGTCTATAATCATTCAGGTACTCTGCAAGATAGTCTGATTTCGGAATAAGGACAACATTAGCCCCGACAACAATCTGATAGGGCCAGCTCACAGATCATGGATACAATTCAGTGCTAGCAGCAGATCCATCTTGATTATGTCCCAACAGTTCAGCATAAAAATTCTGGTGAAACCATCCGGATACATCTCTGTAATTATAAAGGTAAAACAACGTGCTTCTGCGAGCTGAGAGGTCTACACAATTACAGATTTTTGATATTACACAAATGATAGGTACATGATGAGGGGCACAGCTCAACTCGTGACGGGTTACTGGGACACGCATCAACGATCTATGGATGACGCTGCAGCGCCCGATACAAACGCTCTCTCGGCTCTCGTCCGTGGTAGAGCCGCCGCCGGCAGTGCAGAACTGATTTTGGTGAACAGAGAATCAGTCACTTATTGATATTAAGTATTGTTAGTATAGTGGATTGTGTATATAGAGAAAACAAAATGTATAGTACCATATGTTAGCATTATTATGGAAAGGGAAACAGTTAGTAACCTCTCTGTGCCGGAGCGTCGCTGTACACGAGGTGAACAGCAGCTAGTGCAACTTCACTTTGTGATACCCTTTTCTTCCAGTATGCGAATTTGGTCGTCGTCGTCAGTCAAGTCGCCGTTATAGAGCAGAGACCGTGATATTTACCCCAGCTCAGATGTATTTCATTTTGTTCCTCGGAGAATTCTGTCTGGGTTTCGCTGTCCCAGTTGTCTTCAAAGTATTTAGGGAGAGGATTGAGACCTTGCAGACTCGCAGACCATGATGATGAGACCTACCGGTGCCACTCTGGGGTTCAGATCATCCTCGTCGTCCACGTCTGGGTAGCGCGACAGCGTCCGCACGGCTATCTCCGCGAAGCTCTTCTTCCCCCAGACCCTTGGAGTTGAGTTCGTGGTAGACTTCGTCCATTTTTACCAGTGCGGTCAGTATGCCATCATAGGAGAGTCCCAGCCTAGTAGTACAGAGTTGTATTCCGGTGGGAGTGTCTTGTCGTAGCCACCCAGCTGGCGGCTGCCATTTCAAGATCATACCAAAACTTGGCTCTGGTTCAGAACCCAACTCCATAGCATTTGCCATCCTGGATGGCTAGGGTCGTCTGACCACCATTTTTCGGTCGCCCGCCTCCACCCGGGTTGGACGTGGGATCCACTGCTGTGGCTGTCCGTTAGTGGGACGTGGCCTGGTGAGAAACCATGCGCCGTTATTTGGACTCTGGTCGGCGAACGCTTTACGCATACATTGCCGATGAATTCCGTGAAATTGTTTTTATCCCCGATGATGAACTCTTCGTGTAGGAAGTATCGTTTCGACCGGCTGCAGTAAAAAGATCAGACATCAAACGCGACATCATATTGTTTAAAATAAACAAAGAAAAGCAATCTGATTCGGCAAAGCATTTGCCGTTCCAGATATATATGAAGTGGTGGCCAGTGCAGTGCTCGCAAATTCTCGTCCATGTTTGTTACGTACCTTCTTTATTGGGAGGCCCACGTGATCTCCACTTGAAATATACTATCATTTACGGCATGGATATCTGATCTCGAGTGTCCAAATGGGAAGATCACCTTAGTATTACCATCTTGATCGCTACCAGCAGGTTCGCTGAGCGACCTTTGGGGAAGGCAATAATTGGCCAATACCCAGGCCGTTCATGTCAATCTGGAGCTGCTTACGTTTGTGGCACATGAACAGTAGATCGATCAGTGGAAAGATCAATGCAGAATTCAAGGTGATTGGTTTTGTCTACTGATCTTTTGAAGAGCACGATCGGGTGTTTTTCATAGCCACCGATGCGCGCGGTAATTTTACCGCAAGCAGTGTACCTACTTGCTGCCTCCGCCGCCGCCCATGTTTTCCTGCAGCGGCATCTCCACCTTTTCATGTTCCAGATTTTCGCCGCCGTTTAGCCGCAGCTTCACCTTAACGGTGGCCTCTACGGCATTGGGCATCACAAAGTAGGTCGCGAATCTTGCGCCAGGAGTGGTCTAAATCCATTCTGCGTTTCGCACATTCAGTAGCATCTTGGGAAGCTTGTTTGCGGCAATCAATTTAAATTCTATCCTTGTGCTGCTGCCACCAGCGTCAGTGGATGCCGGCGCGAGAACTTCCATGATGAAACACTTGTGCCCGAGACGGACTTGCCACGTACAGTCAGCAGCTCAACCTGGCGCATCTGCAAAGCATGCATGGCGTGATTGCTTATGTCAAAGGCTCGTACATACACTAATTAACATGAGTCATATCTCTATCCACCTATCGCTACGCAGCGCTACACAGCTAAAAAGACCAAATGCTCAGCGTCTGCCGGGCGGCACCAAAGGCCCGACGCGGGATTCAGATCGGCTGAGCTTCACGCGGCCCGAGCGTAGCGGCTGCGGTGGCCAAAATCAAACCGTCCACTCCCATCCAACGGCTGCTGGAGATGAAAGAACGTTTGCAGCTATTTTGGTCCTCGGCCCATGAAGAGACGGCTTGTTTGTGCGTCTCGTTTTTCCTTTTTCCCGAGCGTCCTCCTCTGCGGGACCCATGCCACACACACGCTCCTCATCTTGCTCTGCACTAGCATGAGAGCACAACTGTAACGAAGAAACTGGCGGTAGAGTTCAGTCATTCGAACCTAATTGCTGACCCAGGAAATGCTAAAAGCAATCGATTTTTATGAACATGAAATTAGAGACCAAGTACAAAGAACATATGCGTTGAGTGGTCAACCCAACCTCCTGAATTTCCATTTCACTCGTAAATATGCTGGTGGTGAATGAAGATCATTTCAAGAGACTTAGTTTGATGAAAAAGCGCTCGTATGTTGCTGCCTAAAAATAGTAGTCCGCTCTAGTTATTTCTTAATTCATACTAATTTGGAGGTCCATATATGTTTTGACTAATCAATTATGTCTATTTGTGTAGGTTGCTGCTTCGGAGGAATAATGTGTTGCATCAGTGAGTGGGCCAGATATGAATGAACTGTATTCTCACTTGAGCGTATTTTGCAGCGAATTTTCATCGTTAATCGATGTTTTTCAATATAAGATTTGTTAAGTTGTCTCTTACGAGGTCATAGTAGAGTTAAGTAAGCCGTAGACTTTTGTTGCGGCCGTCCTAAAAATTTTTCCTGGCCGTCCCCTGCTCCGCGGCCTCCTCTTTGCGTCTCTCCCTCCCACTATCGATTTTGCACTCCAGTCTCCAACCCTAGGCAAGTGCAAAGAGGTGCCACTCACAGCGGCGTGAGTCACTCTTGCGCTCCTCGGCTCCTTCTCTGGCTTCCTCTCCACTGGCAAGTAGTGCCACGCGGCAGCATGGCCCCTTGCCCGCGCGGCGGTCTCCCGCTTCCACGAAGAGCGCGTTGAACTCTCCTTTGAGTGGCGAGTGAGGTGTACTCGGGGATGGCGGTGTGCTGCAGCGGTGGTCATCGCGAGATCGAGTGGCGGGCGTGGAGATCGCCAAAGGAGAAGACAACGGTAATTGTGATTTTGGTGCATCTTCTACGAATGGCGCTGTGGCCGAGGCGATCAGAACTGCGCCCATGGCCCGATGAGTGCCAGCCCGGCATGCCCGCAGCAGACCCAATGCCCCGTGCGTTAACGATACTTGATCCGGCCGACGATGATAAAAGGCCTCTCCCGGCGCTGGCGCGTGCCAGCCCGGCAGTGAGGCGCCTTGCACATCACTAAGATCTTTCTTCCCAGCTTCTAAGCCGAGTCGACGCGTTCCTATCCTATCCCCTCGCACCACCCCTTTAGCTCTTCCATCCGGTATCCGATCGACGCTGACTTCAGCTTGATTTCCACCTCTCTCGAATTCTCACGACAGCTCTTCAGCATTCCTATTCCGAATTCTGGCTTGAGGCTTGAGTGTCTCTTCCACTTCTGCCTCCACCATTTCAGCGCTGCAATGCAGCCATCCAGGTGTTCCCGTCCTCATTCCTGCGGCGCATAGGAATAGGGAGAGCAGGTCTCGAAAACCAATGATCTGGTTTTCATATGCTCGAGGTCAAGATCAGCACTCGAGGTTGCTGAGAGCATCCACAAAGCCACGCGCTTGCTCGGTCGACCCACAACTTTCTCTACCATCCTAGAGGCGACGTCCATGTTGATCGGCACTGCAACATCTCTACACTGCATGCACCAATTAAGATGACTACAACAAGCGCTATGTTAACTACCGTAGCCGGCTCTAGTGCCGCTCGGTATGCTACTTCAACGATCCTCC
>JADLZK010008161.1:0-13157 GCA_015847255.1 Hyparrhenia diplandra | reverse complement strand
AGAAAGAGTACATTATTGTCATTAAATGCATTTGCACATTGTTGCCTCATTAAAACCTTACATGAGAAACTTTCGTAAAACTCATCAAAAGGAAAAAGAGTACAACATATGTCTTCTCGACAAGTTGTGACCTTCCTGATCATATCATTTTGAATTCTGCTAATCTCGCCTCAAGGGCTAATACTTTAGGTGAATTTCCCCCGAACCTTGCGTAAATATCTCGCTTATGCCAAAAACGCCTTCGACGGAAGCATATGCACATAGAGACTTAGCAAGAATATCGCATGCATAGTCAAGATCGCTTTCATATATAACCTTTATGTCATGCTACTCGGAACACATGAATAAAACTATACATAAATAATAAGCTCCACTTACATAAACGGGTCATCATAAATCCTCACCCTTCCAATAACACTTTTAGGTATTATTTGAGATCTTCAAGTCTCATAAATTATGATCAATATCATAAATACTCCCCCGATGACAATATTCATTGAGGTCATCCATTGCCACGACATTTTGCTTCCATGCTTTCGAGGAACTGGGTGGGTGCTCTGCCTAATAAAGAATTTATAAGCCGTGTGCCTCCCCTCGATGCATAGCGCAAGATGGACACCCGGACGCAATGGGTTTATCCCGGGTTCGCCAATGGGGCCCCACGCCCAAATGGGTGTGTCCCCGCCGTGTTAACTTCCTCGCGGGCTCAAAGGTGAGCCTCGCAGAAGGGGTTACGGCCAAGGAGAGACGCTGGTCTCAAGCCCCACGATCGTGGTTATGGTGGTGGTGGTGTGCAGTTTCTCCGTGTGAACTGAGTTGAGCGGGCTCGAACAATCCTTTCTAATGAGGCATTACTCCCCCTTTATAGGAGAAGGAGAGATAATGTTTACACCGGTGGACGCCTAGGTGGCTAATTCCCGAGGCCGCATCGTGCGTTCGCGGCGCCGGGCCCAGGGGTCGTCGGGCTTGGATGTCGCTGACGCAAGACACGCGCCCCGATCCGATGGTGGACGCAGCCGCCCCGCGCCCCGAGGGTACTGTGAGCGCCCTCACAATCCGCATGGCGCAGGGCCGGCCGTCCCGAGGTCGCCGGGCGGCGTGCCCAGGGTTCGCCCATCGCGGGCGCTGACGGTGCTCCTCGAAATGCACGCGTCATCCCGTTTCTCGCGTCGCGTGGCGTAACATGTCACCGTTCGCCTTGCGCCCCACGCCGATTGAGAGAGACGACCGCGCTCGACGGACTAGCGTAATCGATGGTAATCGGGCGCCGCTTCGCGGCGATCGCATTGAATGCGGCGGTTTCCTCCTCCGACGGAACCCTCCCACGCCCAGGGTCGGCGAAACCCTAGACGGGAGTTGGGCCGCCTCACCCGAGGATGGAGAGCTGGTCTCCTCCACGAGGCGGCGAGTTTTTCGCCCGAGGGTGGTGGAGCTCGGCCAACCCCTGACGAAGCGGAGATTTCTGGCCATGAGCTAGGCTAGCCTCGACTAAACGGAGATGCGCGAGTCCAGTCCGAGCCATGGTTTAGGCCGCTGCCGACGGAACGCCATGGTTCGTTGTTTTGCGCAGGTCCTGACCTGTCCTTCTGGTGAGCCGAATAAGCTCTCTAGGCCGTGAACCCATTTGGGCCGCTGTGGGCCGCCCGTAGGGCACCGTAGCCCACTCCGCCGGCGGTGAGCGCCGTGGCTCCATGGCCCGGTCCGTCGGGCCGCCCCTCCGTGCGGGATGATAGCGGCTAGGTTTTACCGGCCCTGGCAGCCGACATTCTCACGCTTTGAGAATGTCTCGGGCCCAATATTTAGGTCCCCACAAGTAGCCCCGAGCCCCCCGAGCGAGTGAGGACTCTCGCTCGGGTTCCGCCGCTCCCGTCGCCTTTGTTGTTTCTCGTGCAGGGTTGCACCACAATGGGTGCGCGCGAGCGCATCCGCGGGTGTAGCTCCCCAGGCCTCAATGGAAGGCGGATTCCTCGAGGTCTTTTATAATCTCGCACCGCCGCAAGAGAAAACAAATTTCTTAAATTGCGCTTATTTGTGCGGAGTCCTGCTCATTTTGCGCGGGCACCCGAGGCCCGCGCTACTGCGCAAAGGCCCACCGTGCCTCCCTCGACTTCCTGATCATACGCTCCTCCTGTCGCCTCCCGAAGAGGGATGGTGAGGAGACACGCCACAATGCCCCTGAAGCCGAATGTCGTGCCCAAGTGAGCGTTGTAGCGGGTCTCCCAGTTTTGCCGGGTGCCCGGCATACCCTGCTCTGAGCAAGGGTCGGCTATGTGATCCAGATTCACCCCATGAGAACCCGCGACCGCCAGCGTATCCCTGGTTTGGGCGACCAACCCCGAGGGCCTCGTGGGCCCCACGGATGGGACATCTCTATAAGTGAGCACCCGCGGCCTTAAACACGTTCGAAACTGCAGCCCTGTGGGCCTGGTATAGCCGGGTTGTGCATTCCTCCTCGCCCCCGCTCGTCATTATCCCGAGGCGATCGTAGGAAACCCCTCGTGGGCCCAGCCCGGGCAACCTCGAACGTGCAGGGTGTGTCGCCGAGGCCGCACCGCCGGGCTAAACCGCCAACGGATCGACTTTTTTGCCCGCCGTGGTCGGGCGCCGCCGATATGGGTGGCCGACGGTTTTACTCGACCGAAGATCAGGCGCTTCCAGTCGCCCTCGCCCGAGGTGGCGCCGATCGCTGCGGCCGATGGGACGCCGCCTTACGCCTTTGTTAGCGGAGACGAGGGCTCCGCCAAGGTGCATTAATGCGCCGACGGTTCCACCGCGCCGTTTGGCCGCTGATGAGTGGGTTCCGCTCCATCGCGGGCCGCCCATTCTAGGACGGTTTGGTTGCCTAAATGGCGGCGTTTGCCTTCCTTCCCTATAAATATTCCTTCAAGGGCGTGATGATAGTTGCTCCTTGCTCTTTGCTGTCGCTTTTCTTTCTGCTCTTTGCCGCAAAGAATCGAGATAGAGAGATAGTGTGGAGAGATTAAGGGAGAGATTCAATTTTGCCTTTGGCGCCGTGTGATCAAGGGTTAAGTAGCGGTTGCCACCCTTCGCTCCCTTTTCATCCATGGCGCCGTAGCGTGACGGGCCACAGGGAGGTGCTCGATGCCGAGCCGTGGTCGAGACCCACGGCGACGGAGGAGAAGCCCAAATGCCTTCGCCGATGAAGGGTTTTTTCGTCCCCACAATCATGAAGTACGGCCTGAGTGGATTGTTCGATTGACCGAGGAGAGCCTAACCCTCCCGATGGCTACGTGGTGAGCTTGATGGATCTTCACCGCTGCCGTATGCCGGGCAGCTCGGCTCATTCTCCGATCCTCCACTACTATGAAATCGAAGCCACATCATCTGCCCCCAAACTCGATCTCCCAAAGTGCCGCCATCTTCGGCACCCTTGTGAGGGATTCCCGGGGATCGAGCCGCATTGGGACCCTCCCCGGTTGTGGTTCTTCAAGACGGACCTTACCGCCCTCGGCCAGGCCAACCACGAGGGCGCCAAGGCTGGAGTGGGAAATGCTCCGTCCCTCGAGCAGACGGCCAACCGAGCTGATGGGTACATATCGCCCACCAACGTCTCCAAGCTCACCTCTCCAACAAGGGGGTGGTAAGATCGGTGGTTCTACCCCAGAACGCAGGAGAACGCGCCTTCCCGTGTGCGCCACCGGCGTCTCCTCGCATCGCCCTCGCAGTAAGGGAACCGTCCTCGAGGATCATCATCGTTGGAGGCCTAAGGCGCGCGGCCCGCCCGAGGAAGGACGTGAATGCTGCTGCCGTGGGTCGCCGCTTCCATCGGGCGCCGGTGTTGCCGCTGATGGCTCGCCTTTTGCTCATGTGCAAGATGACCCCGAGGCCGTCTTGGTGCGCGCCGATGTCGCCTCTCGCTTCCACCGATGGCCGCCAAGAGGGTGAGGGATGCTAGTCCAACACCCCTCGACACATATCCCCTCGAGATCCCCGATGCGCCCGACCGAGGGTATATCTCCCCGGTAAGTGCTTCTTGGCTTCGCGTCCTTGCATTACTTCGGGTGCATTGTCGCCATGGCGCTTCTCACTCTTCTTCCCGCAGGCCGTCAACTACCGCGATCACTCCCTCCGCCCGTCGCATATTGATGCCGATCGCCGGGGGCGGCGAATCGTGCCGGGAACAGGCAAATGGAACCGGGCGCTGAAGAAGGGAGGAGAAGAAGAAGAGAAACGCGGTCAAGCAGAAGCGCCGGGCCGCGCACAGAGGCGGGCGAGAATCACCACACCTCGACCACCGGCGAGGACGAGGATCCGAGGACCAGCCGCGCGGAACTCGCGTCTGGATGACGGACATGGCGCTCGGATGGACCGTGACATGTTTCCCGGACCGAAGTCGGGCCTCATTACGGAGCCTCGGAGCTCGAGCTCGAGGCGCCGAGGACCGCCGACACCTCGTAGCGCTCGAGGGGCTCCTTCCGCCGAAGTCTCGTGACCATTGGCGGCTATGTAGGCACCTCGCTGCCATGGTGAGGCCTCGGCGAGGAGTCGACGCCACTGCCGCTGGGTACCTCGGCGCCGGCACGGTTCGGGGACGAGCCGGCGACCTACCGACCCGCGCTCTCGTACCCACGGCGTATCGAACGCCGGGGAGACGGCGCTACATGGCCGTGCGCGACGAGGTCGCAGCCTATCTCGAAGCTCGCTCGCCGAGGACATCCTCGGCTCTCGTGGAGTTTCGCTTTTGCAATCTTGATTTTCTTTCCGTGTATGGTTGCCTGTTTTGACGCGGCGCTTTTGACTTAGGAAACGGGGCCACTTCTGCTCTCGCACTCCCAAGAAGGCCCTAAAGGCTAGTGTATTACCCCGCCGGGCTGCGAAGCCGGGGTCGCCCGGCCAAGATCTCGCGCTCGCGCTAAGTCTCCCGTGGCCCCAGCCCTGCGGGTCGTCCTAAACCCGACCGCCGCAGGCCGCGCCCGAGGCGGTATCAGCTCATGGTGGCGGCGGTGGGTTAATACGCCTGTACCGAGTGGTGATCGCACTACGTAGAGCTTCCCTGCCGCCACACAGACACCGCCGCGTGCCGAGCGTGGCGCGGGCAGGTCGTGCCACCGCCACCCCGCCAGGAGGCGGTCCCTTTGTTCGGAGTTTCGCAGCAGGAGCTCTTCGACGCTGGGCGAGACGCCGCAAGTCTCTCGCTATGCTCGCGCGCTCGCCCACCTCGGGCGCACGAGCCGTATAACCCTCGACTTCCCGCCGCTTCCACGCGTCCGTTCCGAGGCGCTCCTGGCGAAGCGCCGTCTTCGGCCATGACGGTGACCGTGCTCTCGGCGTCGCCTCAGGCCCTCGACTTCTACCGTCCGTGCTCGTGAGCCGCGTAGCTCGCCGGTGGGGAGATGTATCCTCTCGAGCTCGACTTCGCTGGGCGTCCGCCCTCTCACCCTCGGGCGTAAATGCTCGGGGTCTCGGGCCGCCGTTGTCGGATGATCGCCCCGGGGTCTTGGAGTGGAGGACCCATGAGCGTGATCCGCTGCTGGGCCGCGAGGCCTAGCGAGGATCGTGAGACCATAACCGTCCGCCTCGCCAAGTCGACGCCTGTAAGTATCTTGATGGCCATCCCCTCGCCGTGCATGTCCTTTGTGCTTGGGCCTTGATGAGTAGTATTGTCGCGGCATCTCCGCCGCCGCCTCGAGAAGTCCGAGCCCCTTTCGTCTAACGCCCCGAATCGGAATGCCCCTGGTCAAACCGTGAAGTTGATCGAGGCCCGTGAGCGAGACCTCCCGCTCTGCCGCCGCGCCGAAAGGGAGTCCCGCCGGGACCCTCGAGGCCGAGCCGCATCAAGGCCGTCCGAAGTCCAAAGAAGATGAGTAAATGACATGGCTCGATGAGCCATGCGATTTTTGAGGAGGCTCGACGCCCCTTCGTGCTCAAGGAGGCCTATGACGAGCTGACCGGTCCTCGAGGAGGCAGACGGAGCAGCGAGATGTGCGACGCTGAACACTCGCATCGGCGAAGTTGGTGTCCGAGGGCGGTGACCCTCGTGAAAGGAGAAAAGAGCTGTCGTGGTCGCATCGCCGAGGAGCATAACGCCATGCCGGGCCGCGGCCACGGGCGCTGCGGCGCCCTTATCCTCTAGTGAAGCTTTTTCCGCTTTGATTACTTTCATTTTGCCGACGCCATCTCTTTGCCGCTGCTGCTGAGGCGAGAAGGTCCGACCGAGGCCGTGACAACGCCGCCACGCTGCCGTGGGCCGGAGCAAGAGCGTAAGTCATACCGAGCCGGAGGATGCCCTCGCTCGACTTTCGCCCGCCGCTTTGGGCGGACAACCTAGAGGTTGGTCCTACAGCTCGCAGCCGCCCGAAGCGCCGGGCGGCTATCTTCGTCCGGAAGCCCGGAGCGCTTTTCCGAACGCAGATTTCCGCACATGCTCGGGCGCGGTTCCCGCTTCCCACTTCCCCGATGGAGTCCAAGACGCTGCGACGCGTGTCGCTAAGGGCTTCTTGCTCGGCCCGGCGACGCAGGGAGGAGGTTGATCCCGCCGAGGGCCGCCGATGCCGCCAAGCACTCCAAAAGTCTATATAACTTTTGTGGATGGCGCCGCGGACTCGGCTGCCTCGCGCTGAGGACGCAGGTGTGTCCCCCTCGCATTCTCCCCATGGGAGTCCACCTACGCAGGCGGACACGAGATGATGGACGCCATGTTCGAGGATGCGCCGAAAGGGGTCCGACGCCACCCTCGAGAAGCAGCCGCCGAGAGGGCGCTACCGCGTCGGCTCCTTCGCTTTCGCCGGTCGGCCGTGAGGCAATAAGTAGATGAGGCCTCCCTTGCCCCTCTCGATCCTTCCTTGCATGAAAAAAGATTGAGCTTGTGAGATGGATGTATAACAATGGCGCCGCCTCGAGGTCTATGGCCTTGGCGGTGCACTCATGTTTTAAGGTTGCGTCCCTGGGAATCTTCTCGTTTATTGTGTGGCCGGTCGCTGCTTTCTCCGCCGAGATAAAATCGCGGACGCTGGCATCGGGCAGTCATACGGTGCCACTAGGGGCGATCCGCTTGGCTCCTCGCTTATCTTTGTTTTGGATTTGTGCGCGCGTGACCTCGCAACTTAAACGACACTCCGAGTATGCGCCGACAGCAAACTTTTTCCGAAAAAAAGTTTTGAAAGAGGGTCCCCCGAGGGGTCCCCCACAGCCCCGCGAGGGAGTTTTAGTCTCAGGCCGGACGAGGCCAAGACTCCCTGAGGTTTGCCCAAAGAAGCACTTTTTTTCGTAAAGATAGATCTTTTATTGAGTGAAAAACACCATGTTTGACTTCTAGTGCGGAATTTAAGGGTAGAAGCGACGAGTTGTTCTATGTTCCAGCGCGGGAGTAGACTTCGCCCCTTCTCGCCGCTCTTCAACTTAGCGTCCCGCCTTAATATTTCTTTGTGATGAAATAGCCGGCCCTTCCTGGGTGGCGCGAGTTTGTGACGCCCTTTGTTGTCCGGCTTCACCGGCGAACACGGGTCGTTGACTTGAACTCCCGAGGCTTCACCGCTTGGCGCGGATACTTCATGCCAGAGCTTGCTGGTATCTCGCCGGAAAGCGCAGAGCGCAACGTCCCTGCTTCATCAACTTGGTCAATGGAGTCTTGCCCGGCCGCCGTTGCCTTGCTCGTAGGCTCGCAGCCCCTGTGACCCATATTCGATGTCCGTGGGTAAGATTTCGCCTTCACCCATAGACTAGAAAGAAAGGGTCGAACCCCGGGCTCGGCTTTTCGTTGTTCGAAGGCTCCATAGAACCCACGGCACTCTTGGTACCATCTTTTCCCAGATTGGTTCAGCCGATTGAAGATTCTCGCTTGAGCCCTTGCAGATCATGCCGCTGGCACGCCCACTTGGACCGCTGGTCTTCGGTGAGCTACGGCGTCGGTAATCCACACTGGATGCCATAGTCGCCGAAAAGTCGAGAACTTCTTCCCCACGGTTGGTTCCGTGTCCGTGATGAGATGGAGAGTTCGGGACTCCAAAACGGAAATGATATTCGTAAAGAATTTCACCGTTTCCCCTCGCGGAGGGTTCACCACACGCTCGGGCTTCATCCATTTGAGAACTTTGTCAATGGCGACTAGACGTGAGTGTAACTCCCGCGCCTTTCGGGCCCAATCATGTCGAAGTCCCCCCACACCGTAAATGGCCACGTAAGAGGTATGGTTTGCGCTGCTTGAGCCGGGAGGTGCGCCCTCGCTGCTGTAGAATTGGCATTCCTGCGGTACGCACGACTTGGTTCGCTGCTCGCACCGCCGAGGGCCAGGAAGCCTTGCCCTCAAGACTTTACCGACTCAGGAGTCCTCGGGCGGCGGATGACCGCATTCTCGCTGCAGGGTGTTAACGGCAGCAAATTTCTTGGCCTCAACGAGGGTATGCATCGCGATGTATACCCTCGAGGCTCCTCTCTTGTAGAGTTCCTCTTTCTCTAATCGCTGTGAGGACTTCTCGCCTCTTCTGCTAACCGGGCGAGCTCCTCGGGCCTTGTCCTCGCGCAGCTTCCTCGGTGAGGTACTCCATCACGGTTTTCCACGTGACTGGCTCCACCGCCATAGCTTCCGGGTGTGGCTTGTTGCAGGCCGCCTCGTGAGCCCCGTACTTCCGAGTGTACTGACCGCGCGGTTTATTGAGGTCTCGTGAGGACGCCCGGGGGAACGGTACTCGGGCTGCCGACCTTGGCCGCCCATCCGCGGCATCAAGTAGCGTTCCTCGGGCGCATGCTTGTGCTCGCCCATGGAACTTTTTCCTCCACTTTATGACTCCCGACAATACGCTCCATCTTCGTCGGGGCACGCCGAGGCCTTCATGGCGATTTGTCGATGACCAATCGCTAATCCCCTCAGCTTCCAACCGCTCGGTGACCCGAGGTCCGGCCGCGATCCGGAGACCGCTGACCGCTCGTATTCCCACGACGCTGTTGAGGCAGAAAAATGCACCGATGGCATACTGCGGTGAACCCCGAGGGGTGAGATGAAGAAAGCAAACCAGTTCGGCCGCCACCGCTTCATCATGGATCCATCGAAATACATGGTCCAAAGACTCGGCTCGATGTGGTGCGGGGGACGACGCTATTGAATGCCGGCCTCCGTATGGATCTTGGACTTGTTCACTCCCGAGGGAGGTCGAGGGTTTTCTTCAGATGAATGAGGTTGAAGATGCCCTCCGGCCCATATGACTTTGGTGAGCCGAGTGTTGGCGATGATGGGGATCCACCACCGCTGATGCTTCCCCGGTTCTGATGTGCGGGGTGATCCGACCGGGTCAAGGTGATGGCCCGTCCGACCATTGGCGCAGCCGGTTGCCGGCTCCGTGGCATAGACCTCCCGACGCCTTTTTCTGCGCCGCACGGACATGCTAAGGCCGGGTGCTGCCGAAGATCATGAAGCGCTTATTCACCTTCGGAACTCCCCTCAAGCTTTGGCGCCACCCCCGGGAGCCTCTTCCTCTCACCCTCGGGATGGCCTTGAGCTTGGCGAATGTTGGCGCATCTCTCTGCACTCCCGAGGGTATGCTTGACCGGTAGCTATGGTTCGCATGGCTTGAGCATGTCATCGGCAGTTTTCTTGTGGCGGGGTCGGGGAAGGTCCCTAAGCGGCCCAACCACGCCCACCATGTGCCCTCACGGTCCGCTGGGCGGCGTGGCTCCCTGCCCTGCGGCTCTTATCTTCTTCTTTCTTTTCTCTTGCTCTCCCGAGGTTGGCATCCCCGGGCCTCTTCCTTGCGCTTCCCCTGCCGAGTCCTCGATTGAATGCAGCCCCCGACAAATTTCCTCACCGGCTAACTTGGTGGCGAGTGTCCATCACCGCTTTGCTCTCGGGAGTCCTGAGCCCCAAATTTTCACACGGTGGTCTCCCCAGTGGTGCGCTGCGTGTAGCTGCCCCGGCGACGTCCGCCAATCCGGCTACATTAGGGAGCTCCGGTCCGCCGCTTGGAGAAGCGCCGCTATGTTTGTCAGCTGCGTGGATTCGGCCGGATTTTGTCGGCAGCCGAGAGATCCCACCTGGAAGCTACCTCGCGTAGGTAATGCGCGCTACAGCCGAAGCGTTCTCGCTACCAAGTCCGCCAGCTTGATATATGAGGTTGGGTGGAAGGTGTTCCAAAGCAAGCTCGCAGTACTTAGACGCTGTACAGTGGGCAAAACTCGGATTATCACTTTGCCATCGAGTGTCTCGCTTAACCGCATGCTGCCTCGAGCAGTCGCCCGCACCATACCTCGACCAGTCTCTCCCGTATTTCGAGATGGCTCTGGGGCGAAACGCTACAGGAGTGGTGCCCTCCCCCGATGTTCGGCTAAGGCCTCGAGGCCCCGCGGATCGGGAGTACTCTCTCCGGCTTCCTCGACCCGCCTCGCTACCGCCCCCGCAGTGAGCCGTCTCGCAGGCGAAAGCCACGCTGCGGTGCGAGACCCGCCGGGCTGCTCGATCTCGGCTCGAGGTCAGCGCCGCTGTGGGCGCCGCGTGCAGGGCCTCGGCGCGCTCCTGCGACCGGGCGGTTGCAACGGTTGTCGCCCACGCGCGCTTCCGATCAAGCCTCGCGGGCTTCGCGCCATCCGGTGGATCGGAGCCCTCGCCGACTTCGCCAGATTCTCTCTCGCCGCGGATCGCCAATACGCCCGATCCCGAAGTGGAACTTCTCCGCCGTTGCACCGCCGCCTTTGTCAAGGAGAGTTGACGCTGAGGCCTTCCCGCTACTTCTACTCCTGCAATGGGAGGTGCTCGCATTTCTCGCACTGGCGAGCCGGCCACGCCACGCTGAGGCCGGCTCGCGGAACGGGCCGCTATGCCGGGATTGGAGGCACTCCAGCCTGTCCCGCCACGTCCGCCGCCATTGTGAGCTTGAGGGTGCCCTCAGCCTCGCCATGGAGCTCGCCTCACGGGATGTTCTCGCTTCCGGCCGAAGCTCGGGCGATTCCCGATTCATTCCCTCGCAAATCTCGTGAGCCGGGCGCTTTGGGCCGCAGGTGCCGCAGGCCACACCGGATGGACCGGGGCGTAAGTCGGGCCGGGCGCCGGAGCTCGTCAGACGGTACGTCCCCGCGCCATCTTCGGCTGAGATGTCGCGGAATCGCCATCCCGTGTGACCTCGACATTGAAGCATTCCCGCGGGGTCATAGTACTGCCTTCATCAGTTTGCGCACGGTGCCCAACGCCTCGAGGAGGTTTCGATTCTCCCGACGGTAGAGCGAAGTCCCTCGCCCCCGACCGTGCCTCTGCTGAACCCTCGAGGCAGCACGACGGGTCGTCCCCGCCCGTCCTCGGAGGATGCGCCCGGTGAATGTCCATGGGATAACGCCCCGTGAACGACGCGGGTGGTCTGCTCGCGCTTCCTCGGGCGGCGGCTTCGATCGAGGTTTCAAGTCGGGCAGATTCACCGACTCTCCGTGATGACCGAGCGGAGGCGTCTCCCGACATTAGTTTCGCGTACCCTACCACGAGCGGTGGCGTGCGCGGTATTTCCCGGTCTAGGTTCTCGAGCCCTCTTCGCGAAGTCGGGCGCCGGGATACGCCGACGGATTCGTAACTGCTGTTTGACGCTTGCGCTACGCGATGGGTCCGCTTTGCGCTTCATACGCCGGGCGCTGCGATGATGGCTCGCCGAGGGCGCGATGCCGCCTCCCTTCTACCGTAGACCGCGTAGATCATTCGTAGTTGTGGCCGAGCCTACAAAATGCCGCCGCTCCGGCACAAAGTGGTGTTCCGCAAGGGAGCTCGCGGTTCCCGCAGCGGTGGTGGAAACGAAGGCGGAAACGCCATGAGGGTCGATGGAGATGCAGATTGCACACGGCGCTTCACCGGGCGCCGCTCAACCGCCGGGGCGTTTTCGAGTGAACGGGTGCCTCGTGCCGGGTAATAAGAATTTATAAGCCGTGCTCCCTCCCTCGATGGCGAAGCGCAAAGATGGAGCTACTGAACGCAGTGTTTATCCCGGGTTCAGCAACGGGCGCCCTACGCCCAGCTGGGGTGTGTCTCCCGCCGGTTACTCGCCACAAAGGTGAGCCTCGCAAGAGGGGGTTACAGCGGTCAGGGGAGAGACGCTGGTCTCAAGCCCCACGATCGCGTTATGGTGGTGGTGGTGTGCGCTTCTCCGTGGTGAACCGGAGTTGAGCGGCTCAATCGAATCCTTCTAATGAGGCATTACTCCCTTTTATAGGAGAAGGAGAGAGATAATGTTTATACCGGTGGACGCCAGGTGGCTAATTCCCGAGGCCGCACTCTGCTAGATGTACCGCCGAGGGGTCGGCTAGCTTGGATGTCGCTTGGACGGCGACACGCTGCGACCGGATGGGTGGACGTGCCGCCCGGGCGCGGCCCCCGGTGGGTAATCGCGGAGGCGCCCTCACAATCCGCATGGCAGGGACGGTCCCGCAGGTCGCCGCTAGCGCGTGTCGTGCCCGAGGGTCCGCCCATCGCGGCGCTGACGCGTGTCTCGGGAAATGCACAAAGCTGTCATTCCCGTTTCGCGTGCCGCGTGGCGTAATACGTCACCGTTCGCCTTGGCCCCATCGCGATTGGGGAGACGATTCGCAGCTCGATTTGACTGGCTAATCGATGGCACTCATCGGCGCCGCAGCCGCAAGCACAAGACAGTTGAATGCGGCAGCCTCTTCCTCCCGACGGACTCCCACGCCCGTAGGGTCGGGCGTAATTCTGTGACGGTCAAGCACGCCTCACCCGAGGATGGAGAGCCGGTCTCTAAGCAGGCGTGAGTTTTGGCGCCCCGAGGGTGGCGAGCCAGCCACCCCTGACGTAAGCGGAGATTTCTCCCCGGGCCGGTGAGCGCCATAGCGCCACCGGACCTAAAACCCGAGATGCGTGGCCCAGTCCGGCAGCCATGGTTTGAAAGCTGCCGCCGATCGCGTGGAACGCATGGTTCGTTGTTTTGCGCAGAGGTCTTGACCTTGTCCTCGATGAGCACGCACAAGCTCTTGCGCCGTGGTGATTCCATTTGGGCGCTCTGTGCCGTGCCCGCAGGCCACCTCCATAGGCCGACTCCGGCCGCCGCGGTGAGCCAGCCGCGCTCCATGGTTCGTCCATCCGCCCGCACGCCGCCCCTCCTGCGCGGGATGATAGCTGCTAGGGTTTTACTCGGGCCTCGCTTGTGCCCAAGCAGATTCTCACAGCTTGGGAGAATGTCTCCTGGCCCAAATATTTAGGTCCCCTCGCCAACATTACT